>CM069903.1:59585636-59831507 GCA_036172215.1 Camellia granthamiana | reverse complement strand
CAACATGTGCAACCGATTGGAATTCCGAAATTATGGAGGAATCTCACCAAGGCTTGCTTAATTCTTGAGGTAAGGAATCTTGAGAGTTAAATTGATGGGTTAATAAGTTTGAATTTTGTTTGAATTTCAATGTTTTCTTGAAACCCTAGGTTGGGTAATGATGTTAATTGATGATTTGGCCCAAATTGGAAATAGAATCATGAAATTAGTAGGTTGAATTACATATGTGCAAGTTTAATTAGAATTTGGAATGTTTGAAAATTATATTTAAAATTTGCGAATGAACTTTGTTATGAATGATTCATGGTTGATTCATGCTTGATTTATGAGGGTTTCTCATTAATTAATTATTTTGACACTATATGTAGTGTTGTATGCAATTATACTTCACTCTTTGGTTGTATACCATGGAATTATGTTATATATATGTGTTATGTTTCAAGAACGTGAAGAACTTGAATTCAAGAATGGGATTTGAGAGAGAAATGGCTTGTTGAAGCTTCTAATCTTGTTTAATTTGTTATGCTCAAGTAGAATCCATGTTATGGTGATGTTAGGTTAAAATATTGTCTTAATTCCACCTTGGATTTCATGAAAATGGCATGAAAGAGGAGTTAGGGTATCAAATTGGAAGTTCTGAATTTCAGGATTTCGCTTGTTCCGCTCGAGCGGCGGAAGTCCCGCTCGAGCGGGAAAAACAACCTCCCAGCAGTTTTGTAAATTGTTCAGTCCGCTCGAGCGGCCAAAGTGGCGCTCGAGCGGGGGACTCATTTTCAGGAAAAAAAATGTGTTTGTTCAGTTTTGCGTGCTCGTCTCTCTGGTATTTTCAGAATATTTTTCTGATGATTTTAAAGTGGTTGAGAATGCATGCATAGGGTAAAGACCCAGAAATGATTTAAGGAAGAAAAAGGAACTAATGTGCATTGATTGTGTACAGGGTACACTCCAGGAGGGACAAGCATGCCGTTGTAGCACTGTGAGTAGTAGTACAGTAATTGTACATTTAATGATCACTAACGACTCTTCTTGTTAATAAATATCAGGAATGCCCTATTAAGTTAGCTAAGTTAATTCATGTGACTAATGTAGCGGTTACAATTAGTACTCTGTTAGTTACAAGTCAACTATGTTACCACACATGAACCACCAAACAAAGGTGTATGCTTTTAGATGCTACGGATTAAGAAATCAAATGAACTACGACGTTTCTTAAGGAATAAAGAGAAGTTATGAGTTATCAAGGGTAGACACTTTCGAATAATCAAAAAAAAATGGGAGAGCTATGTGTTTTCGCATGAATGGGAAATTATGTAGAAACCACAATATAAGGGCAAAGGTTTAACATGTTTACGTAACCCTTCCTCATGAGAAAGTGAATTGTTCTGTCTTTGTTAAGCTTTTCCAAGTTCAAGTATGAACAAGTTCAAGTAAGTTTGCAAGTTCAAGCATATACAAGTTTAAGTATGTTACAAGTTTACGTATGTTCTACGTTTCAGTCTGTTACAAGTTACGTATGTTATAAGTCAGGAATGTTACAAGCTCCAGAACAAGTTCAAGTACGTCATGAGTCCAAATATGTTATCAGTTCATGTATATTTCAAGTATGTTTCAAATATGTTTCACGTATGTTTCAAGTATGTTTCAGGTATGTTTCAAGCATGTTACAAGTTCAAGAATGCTTCAGGTATGTTTCAAGTATATGTCACAAGTTTAAATATGTTTCAAGGTTAAATAACATTTTCAAGGGCTTTATGCCATTACAAGTTACAAGGGCTTTATGCCATTTTCAAGGGCTTTATGCCATTACAAGTTACAAGGGCTTTATGCCATTTACAAGGGCTTTATGCCATTTTCAAGGGCCTCGTGCCATTTACAAGGGCTTTATGCCAACTTTCAAGGGCTTGATGCCAACCTTCAAGTATGCAAGGGCTTTATGCCAACTTTCAAGGGCTTTGTGCCAACTTTCAAGGGCTTTAAGCCAAAATGTTGTGTTCAAGCTAATATGTTTCGGGATGTTCAAGTTGATATGTTTCAAGATGTTCAAGCTAATATGTTCAAGATGTTCAAGTTGATATGTTTAAGATGTTTTAAAGTTTGATAAGTATATGTGTTTTAAAGTTTGATAAGTATATGTTATGAAGTTTAATGAGTGTTAACAAGCTACGACTCTATATGTTTTCGTTTAATATGATACAAGTTATGCATTGTTTCATTTAAGTATTACTATTCACTGAGCTTGGCTCACCCTCTGTATGTCTATTTCTGTAGGTAACCAACCAGGAGGTCAGTCCTAACCTAGGACGTCTGTTTCCTTTTGTCAACTTTTATGAATTCAAGCACTAGGCGAGATTACCTATTTGGAGCAACTTTGTTAAAATGTTGTCTTGTATTTTGATGTGAGTTGTATGTACATGATTTTTGTTTATGCCCGATCATAGGGCTGGGGCTGTATATGTAAATATATATATGACTGGTGTTCAAGATATAATTTTGGCTTGTGACTGGTTGATATAATGTATGTGATGCATGTGATCCTGGCAAATTAGAGGTAGCTCAATGGAGTTTGTAATTTATGTTTAAATTTTGGTGCTTCCGTCAAGGCCCCATATGTTGTGTATATTAGGTTTTCGAGTCTATTTTGAATAGGTCATGCCCAAACTTTTAGGGGCGGGTTTGGGGCGTGACACTTTGCCCCTTTCATTTAGCTTCTTGGAGAAGCCTAGAACCTTTGGCTTTGCCTATATAAGTCATGCTTCCTCTCCTTTGTCTAGGGTTGGAGATTTTGGAGCAAAAAACCAGAGGGAAGAGATATATATCTGATATACATACATACACCCTCCATATCTATCTTATCCAAGCCTCCAAACACCTTTGTTCTTGCACCATTTGCCCTACAACACCTAGCACAACACCTCCATCCTCCATTCCAGCACTTGGGAGGCCATTTGCAGAGGTTAGAAGCTTAGAAACTTGGACCAAGGGCTGCTGGTTTGCTGCTCTTCAAGGGTAAGCATCCATTTCCCTCAAACTTACATTTTTTAGCTTCATTGGTTAGCCTTATTTACAAGTATTTTTGAGCTTCGATGTAAACTGTAAAGAGGCTTATTTTGAGCCCTTCTTCAACATTAAAGAAGGGCTTAACACTGTTGGGGACCTCCATGTATGACTTGCTTCATTACCCCTCTTTGGTTCCCATTTTTGCATGTTTGTTTAGCTTATTTTGCTTCTGTTTTTTGGCCATGATAAGAACTGAAAAGGGTCTTATTTTGACCCCCTCTCCATGTCCCATGAAGGGTCTTTGGCTGTTTGATGCGTGTTTTGTGTACTTCATGTTATAGCCCTCTTGTGGCCTTAATCTTGCATTGCATTTTGAGCATGTTTGTATATTGATTTGGGGCTTGTCATCTACTGTAAGTAGTCATATTTTTGGTCCCTCTTCAGTGTTGTAGAAGGGTATTTTTCTGTTTGGGCTTTCCATCTACCACTTGCTTCATTGCCTCCCTTGCGGAGCCATTTTTGCATGCCATTTTAGTCCCATTTGTGTTTACTGTCTTGCCATGCTTTGTACTGTAAAAATGCTTGTCTCGGGGCTGCCTTGCTTCTGTCTCTCCATTACATGTTCAAATTATGCATGCTTTGTATAGCTGTAAGCCATTTCATGCGCCTAATCTTGGGTTTCGGGGCCTATAGCATGCATTGGGTTACATATTTCCATGTTTTGGGACCATTTGCCATCATGTTCCAGCGCTGAAATCTGCATGTTTACATGCCATGTTTCATCATTTGCCATGCCTTGTTAGAGTTGCATGTTATATCTTAGGATTGATCCATGCATTGGACATGTTTGTGTGCATTTCGGTTGCCTCATTTCACCTAATGGCCTCCTATGTGAGTGTGGCTGAGGCTATCTCATATTGGTGTAAGCCCATCTTGCATTGTGTATGCCATGTTTCAATGCGTTGTGCATGTTATGTTATGTACATTGTGTGTGCCATGTAGTTGCATTGCATGTTTGTGTGTTAGCTTGCATGCTTAGGTTGCATGTGCATTGTTGTGCATTGCCTCACCTCTTGATCAACCATGATTGAGGTCGGGACCCTTGTATGTTTGTGTGTATTGCATTTGACATTGAAATGTAAACCTGGCCTCTTAGGCCATCATGCGTCGAAATGCGCCATTGATGGCCCGGGGGGTCAAAGGCCATGCTCCCTTGAGTCCATTGCATGATAGGGAATGTGTCCATGCATACATTGCCTTGAAATTCCATGCCATACACTGTCTGGCCTTGTTGCTGTCAAAACTGTCTTCTGTAGGAATTGTTTGCCGACCGGCAGAACAGAGTGCCGACCGGCAATGTATTGGTGGCCGATAACCTCTCAAGCAGCCGATGGTCATTTTAAACGGCCGGTGGTCATTTCATCCAGCCGATGGTGTACTGCAGTGTGCAGGGAACATGCCCCAGAACTTTGGCAATTTTCAGAGAAGCAGGGCAGTGTAAACAAAGGCAGCAGTGGTATGGTACGGACTTTCCGGGCAAGACAAGTTCGAGCATGCATCATTCGCGCATCCCGAGGCAGGGGCTGTGGCCACCTTTCCTTTTTGCATTTAATTTGATAATTAGAATTCTGTAATAATTTATTCTGTATTTGGACTGTATTATTTGGGACTGTATATTCTTTTGGTCCCTCCGAGTGAGGACAAATCTGTAATAAGCGTGCATGAGTGGTGTGTATGTCTTCCAACCCCCACTTCTTTCTTCCCTTTTATTTACCTGCTTACGATGGTAGATTAGGGCACGTTTATTTTAGCATACCTTATGCAATGCATGCGTGCATCCATGCATTTGTTGACATGCACCGGGCTCGGTACATCATACAAACTGCATTGTATTTCAATTCCAAATTGAATACGTGTTATTTGTAGCATCCCACATGCCATGTTTAGGATAGCCGAGCCTGCCTAGATTACATCTTTGCATGTGTTGCATTAGACATTTCAGTATGCTTAGGTCCATGCATGGATTTCTAATGAGCTTCTGTTTTGGCTTGGAGTACTAGGTGAGTTTTTATGCTTTAGCATCCTTGCACGTGTGTGAGTGTTGCCATAATAGCATGACTACCATGAGGCTAAGTGCTTATGTGACATAACTGCTTGAATGCCTGTGGATGGAGGTCAAATTACCTAGATTGGAATAATGCATTAAAACTGTGAGTTTTAAGCCCACCAGATAGTGGCAAAACTGTCTTTTCTAAAAGCCCACTTAAGGGTGGCAAAACCTGCATTTTAGCCTACTTGCGAGTAGCAAACCATTTTCAAAACAAACATGAAATGTTTTATTCCAATTTAGGCGAGTTGGTCTATACTTGTTTGCTGTGAGCATAACGTAGTAATTCTAGGCTAATAACCGGAATAAGAACATGTAACGTTTTCAAAATCGGATATCATGGTTAGTAGAGGCCGGTCTTCGGACCGAGCGAAAGGGGGTGCTCATAGCTGACCTTCCCCGATCGTACCCAAGCTCCCGAGCCAAGACTACTTTGGTGATGACGGACACGTGGCCTTCGGCACCGAGTCAGGGTTTCCTAAATTTCCCATTTTAAAATATTTAGGTGGCGACTCTGTAATCTGGCAAAGCAGTCTATGTTTGGCACTACTTTTCAAAAAATCTGTTTTTCTTCAAAACGATTTGCCAGAGTTGGACTCTTTGGTTCAGATTTAGAACCGCAACAAACAAAAAGGGAGTCCGAACTGTAGTAGCGACGTCCCCCGCGGGCGCATCTACAGTTTCTGGCGACTCTACTGGGGAATTTAGAGAGCTTGACTCGAACTCGTGATATCCAGTTTTGATTTCACTTATGTGTTTCTTTGCATTGCATATGCATTGGTGCGCCTAGGACACCGTGTTGGCCATCTGCTATTCCTGAGCGGTTTGCTGGAGGCTTGTCTTGTCAAGGCATGACCATAAGGCTGACCGGTTGCGGGCTCTGCCAGTATGGGAACACAAACCCCGGTTTTACCGGGGCACCCTCTTCGACCATTCGACCTAGTGCATATTCGGAATCCATAGTGACCATTCCAAACTAGGATAGGTTGCTTACCCGATGTTAGGTTGTTTGAAACCCGCTGCATGCGTAGTGAAACCCTAGCTCCTGACAAAATAGGACAGGGAAACCCTACCCCAACATAGGGGTGTATTGGCTCTCTTTTACATGCTATGTGCTTTTAGAGTGTATCTCTACAGGAATGCGCATATCAGTTTGCAAGTCTGGGTATCGGGCCTGCGGGCATCAGTATTTGGGGAATTAGTTTTACCTGAGGGTATCGGTTTACAGGCAGAATTTTGGGGCAGAATTCAGTAGAGAATACAGTCGTTCAGCTTTGCTCATATTCGTTCCAGTGAAGTTGAGCTGAGATGCTGTCTGTTTTCTCTTTTGCTAGGTAGTCCTGGAACTATAGCTTCAGAAGGCTCCACTATCCCCTGGGTACATTGGATTTGTGCTGATAGACTTTGTCAGGTCAGAGGCTCAGTTCAAGGGTAATCAGGGCCAGAGAAGGCTAGTCAGACATAGACCACCAGTACCACAGCTACCAGATCAGTGATCTTTGAGCAGTTGGGTAGAGATTTCCGAACTTACAGCAGGCATAGATATACCGGTTGCTTAGTTAGACCAGGAAAATATGTCGAGTCTGGAAGAGATGGTGCGCCAACTCCAGGATGGTATGAAAGCCATGCAGCAAGACGCTGTCCGTCAAGCGGAATTCGCCAAGCAACAGGCTGTGGTCATAGCCCAACAGGTAGAGACAATTGCCAGGCTAGAGCAGCAAACTGGAGTATCTACTTCACACCAGGCTCCTCCCCCGCCAAGGGTTCCGATACCCGAGGAGACACCAGATGCCCAGGCAGATACGAACATTCCAACAGGGCCAGCTCCGCCCCCGGTTCTACCCCAGCTATCTAAAACACCCATCAACTTGCCAAACTCCCCCTTTGAGTTCAAGACGGACCCCACAGCGTTGAAAGTGAGCAAGCTTGAGAAATTGTTCAAAAAGTCTCAGGGGGCTCACTCTATTCCTGATATAGAGGATGGTTATACCGACTCAATGGTGACATTACCGGATCGGTTCAAGATGCCACATATTGATCGATTCGATGGTTCTGGAGACCCAACGGTGCACCTCCACCTGTTTTCTGATATTCTGAGACCAATGGGTTTGACCACAGCCCAGAAATTGTCACTATTCGGCCGAACCCTGTCTGGGATAGCCGCAATCTGGTATGCGAAATTGGAGAACTCTGTGAAACAGAACTAGGAAGAGATGGCTGAGGCCTTCAGTGATCAATACTCCTACAACACACAGATTGAGGTCACCACTCGTGATCTTGAAGTCACCCGCCAAGGGAGGGTTTCTCAGAGTTCGTGACGAGATGGAGAGCAAAGGCCTCAATGATGACTACAAAACTTTCCGACAAAGATCAGATCAGGATGATTGTTCGGAATCTGCATGGCAAGTTGCTGCAAAAGATGGTCGTTCTACCTCTGTTTACCTTTCCAGCCCTTCATGAAATGGGGGTTCAAATCGAGGATGCCATCAAGCAAGGGATCTTTGCAGAAGATAATGAGCCTTTGAAGAGGAATGTTGCTCGCAGTCCCAATGCTACTACTGATGGTAGCACAGCTGCGAAATGCTCAGAAGTAGGTACTATCACCACCTCCCTCAATGGCCAAAAACCAACCACTTCAACTCAGCCCCAAACCCGAAAATTCCATCCTCTTTACATGAGTCTCTCTCAAGCTTTGAAAAAGCTGCGAGAAGAAGGGCACCTAGAACCCCTAGAACCCCAACCCCTTCCAAACCCACTCACAGCCAGGCATAACCCTTCCAAGTACTGTATGTACCATCAGCAGCGCGGTCATGGCACCGACCGTTGCTACCGCCTTCGTCATGAGATCCAAAATCTCATTGACAACCAAACGATAGCTCCACCTTCAGACCCCAATGGCCAAATACCTCATCCACGTCTCAATCTAATCCACACACTGGCCGTCCCTTACGACCCCAGCGTATATATCACCCCAGCCCATTTGCCCAAACCGAAGGTGTTTATCCCAGAGAGCCTGGACTTATGCATGATGGGTGCATCTGAACCCCAATCATCTCAAACCCACGAACCCACTACTTCTGAGCTGATGAGGATGATCGAAGATCTTTAGAGAACTGTGCCAGATCTGGCCTTTGGAGTTTTGGCTCCGTCATCAACCGCATCACATACTGGGGAGTTCATGTCAAAAGGCTCCTTAACCTTGGAACGGGCTGCATTGGGAGAAGGCCAATCTCTTAGCAAAGTGGAGGCCAGTGATAAGAGCAAGGCAGGGGCAAGCATTAGTCCCCATGAACATCTTCAGTTGGCTGTTGAGGCTTTGAAAGCCGAGGGATTAAACGAAGAGCAAGTCCTCGCAGTTATGGCAAAAACTGTGGATGACATTTTCGCCACTCAAGTCGGGGGCAGTTTGAATCAAGGGGCAAGCCGGGAGAAGGGTCGTCATGTCAGGAATGTTCCTTTCAGCTCTAACCCTACTCTCGAAAAAGATCAGCAAACCCGGCTAGCACCTGCCGACCTCTTTGTTGGCGCATCTTCTTCAAACCCCCGAACATCGGACTATCTACCTCGGGGCCAGAGGGCATTCACCCCACTGAACATGTCTCTATCAGCGGCCTTGAGGGTCCTGATTAAAAAGGGGTACCTGAAACCCCTGGAGCCGCGACCACTGCCAGATAGACTTCCTCCCTCCCATGATTCGGCCAAGTACTGTGCCTTTCATCAGCAGGTCGGCCATGTCACCGATAAGTGTTTCCGTCTTCGCCACGAAATACAAGATTTGTTTGACAACAAGGTCATTGCCGCACCAGCTCAGTAAAGTCTATCACCACTGGATCAGTGAACTTGGGGGATAGTACGAATATGTGATCAGGGGATGAACCACCTGCGGGCGGCACTCAATTTACTCCGGATGTGGCGTTTGGCACGCACTGCTTTTAGCATTTGCGAATGCTAGTTTTGTACTTTCTGACTTAGGTATTGGGTCAGTCTTGTCATTTTGTATTGAGTCAGTCTTTTCATACTGAGTCAGTCAGGGTCTGTCTTGTTATATCGAGTCAGTCCTGTTTTGTTAGAGTCGGGTGATTTCGGGGGTGTTACCTCAGACATCACTTGCTTGTTTTGTGTTTGTCTTTTTGCTTCCTTTCGAGTCTGTTTCTGCCTTGGAGCCAGTTATGCCAACAGATCTGAATGGAACAGCAGTGATTTTCACACTCTTGTGTTTGCTTCTGCCGTGTGCCAGTTGTGCCAGAAATTCTAAATGAGATGGCAGTATTTGACTAAGAACTTTGTCTTTTCTGTGCCTTGAAATTATTGCATTGACCTAAGTTTTTCAAACCCTTTTTGAACACTGCGGTGAAAACAAAGAGGGCGGAATTCCTCGGGATTTGCAAAACTTTGATCAAATTGAGAGAAAGAGAGGCGTGCTAAGCCCTTAATGAATGAAATCATGCTTGTTAGTGTGAGTACTGAGAAGGACCCTAGCTTTGATCCAGATTGGTCCTACACTGTCTTCAGCGCGAGCGATTTGTCGCTTTCTTAAAAACTTTCAAAAAAATGTTTTGCGCGGTCCTGCGAAGACATGTATGGAATCGCTTTTGAGATTGTGCAGCTTAGGATCGCTCTCGGCCTCGGGACTCAACCCCTTTGCTTTCAAACCTTGAACTTGGATTCAGAACGTTCAAGGGACAATCATGATGTGAGGCCTGTGTGGCCAGATTAGAAGCAGCCCTCGAACAAGAGGCACCAAAGTCAGATCAAGAAGATCAGACCTCATCAGAAGAAGTTTGCGAAGCCGAATCAGAAATACCCTTCGAACTAGGAGCAAAGATGTCAGATGTGCTCGAAGGGCCGAAGATGAGTCCTCTTGCAAATCAACAGCCACTCTCCTAAATACGGATAGCTTCGAGATCCTAAAACCATTTGGCATGGACTAGCTACACTTTTACCCTTGAGAGGCTCGCTGGGCCGAAAACCCGGAAGGGCGACCCAGGCAAAAGTTAGAGCGAAGAAAAAGAATGAAAAAAGAAAAAAGAGAAAAAATGCAAAGATACAAAAAATACAAAAAGAAAAGAAAAGAAAAATGCAAAAAATAAAAGAAAAAAAAAGAAGAAATGAAAAGAATTGAAAAGAAAAGAAAAACATAGCTCGCAAGGTTGAAAACCTGCAACAGGCGCCTTGGCAAAAGTTAGAGCATAAAAAGGAGAGGTTAAATACCCGAGTGTACCTTAACCCCGAACTACGTAAGGCTTGATTCCCATCTTTGGGATACGTAGGCAACTTCATTCTGAAGTCCAGCCGCAAAACACTTCAAATTCGATTATGTCCATGTGATGGTTCTAGTCTTTGTCTTCACTGTATCCGAGGGTTTGGTTGTGTTCATCACTCTGAGGACTGCCTACAATGCGCTGCGGTGCCATTCAAACAAGGGGCAACTTTCTGTTGCCATGCAGCTCTCTTCAAGCAAGGGGCAATTTTCCTTCAGATCCGAGGTGGTGCATCTCGAGAGTAGGTTTCATGCTCGCCCAGCAGTGGCCGTTTGCAAAAACAATTTTGGAGAATTTTTACTGAAGTTGACTATTTTCTCAAAAATTGTCCATCTTTTTCAAAAACTGGACCATTTCTTGGACCCAAAAAAGGAAAATTTTCAGTGCTCATAGCCTAACTTGCATGATCTTCAAATCAAAAATCGAACAAACATCTTAATCTAACTCTCATGTCGGTCAAAATTACTTTAGCAAAAGCTCAAAAATAAAAAAATGGTCAAAATGATGAACTAGGGGCATAGTTGAGTCAGGATTCCTGTCTTTTCCCCATTGTCAACATACTCGCCAAGAAGGGCACTCCACCTGCCAGAAGAGGGCACAACTGAAGTCAACAACAAAGGGCAGAAAGCTCTCTCATCCTCCAAACAACGAGGTATCAAGCCAAGTGCGAAGCACGCACTGGGATGGGGCCAGATATTCCATTCCCTTATCTGGACAGATCTAACCACGTCCAAACTCCCCAGCAGGGCATCATCAACCAATGTCAGCCACAGATTTGCTACATACCCAATCGTAGCGCAGCCCCTCTGTGGAAGAATCTCACTGTTGTGAACAAACGAAGAATCTATCTGAATGCTAGGGGCAAGAGCCCGCAACTTCTTGTTTATCCACCAACCACCCAGGAGAGGGATGAAAAATGAGAGATTGAAGAATAGAGAGATGTGCGATGAGAGAAAAGGTGAGCAAAAGGGTTTTTGAGAGAAAAACCGAGCTTGAGGGCCGAGTGATGTGAGAATCACAAATGAGAAAGGGTGGGAAATAATACCCGGAGAAACTGGCTCCTCGTGTATTGGGAGGTCTCTCGTCTTTGTAATACGTATGTGTCGTGTCTTTTGTTTTGGTTGTCTCAATTCTTGCTTTGAGTCGTTCCGAGCGTGTCTCGATGTGTCTAGGTTGTGCCCCTTTTATTTCCTTGTTGAGTCGTTTTGCTGTGTTCAGTCGTAGGCTCAATACCTGGTCGAAAACTCATCTCTCGATTTCAAAAATAAAATAGTTTTGTGCTCAGAGTGCTGTGCCATTCTCCACATTTGTGCAAAAAGGAATTTGTTCTTTCAAAAACTGCAGGGTTCAACCCAGGTCGTGTGAGAACAGTAGAACCAGGACCTATCTGAAGCTATAATGGTTCCGGACTGCCAAGCAAAAGAAAAGAGGGAAAATTGAAGCATCTGAGTGTGTTTCACCTTCAGCAAATTCCGTGATTGTACTCCGGATGTACCTCTTCAGGCCTTGTCAATGCTACCGAAGTATGAGTGCGCCTCTACCTTAAGTGTAAGCCTGCTTCAAGTCAGAACGGCAATTAAAGCAGTAGCAGATGTTATCTCTTGCCAATATGAACAGGGTATACCCTTTTCGAGCTGAGTGTGTTGCAAAACCCTCTGAGAGGTAAATCGGAGACACTAGAGTACATATTTGATGCTCCTCTATTGCATAGAATATGAACTTTCACATACACTGTTGTTGCATGTGTGCCGCGCATCGTTATGATTCATGCATAAAATATGTTTGCTTTCAATATTGCATGGAAAATGCCCCCATACTTGCATAGAAGATGCATTTTATCGCACTTTCTTGTGCATTTTATCTCACTCGCACTATCTTGTGCACTTACACTTTGTATCTCACTTGCACTGTCTTGTGCATCTTATGGTTGTATCTCACTCGCGCTGTTTAGCGTATCGCACTGTCTTGTGCATTTCAAATCACTCGCGCTGTTTAGTGCATCGCACTGTTTAGTGCATTTCAAAATCATTCGCGCTGTTTAGCGTATCGCACTGTTTTGTGCATCACATCATCGCGCTATCTCGCGCACCTCCATCGCACTGTCTTGTGCATTACATTTCATTCGCGCTATTTTGTGCATCTCATTGCATTTTGCATTACATCTCATTCGCGCTACTTTGCGTATCGCACTATTTTGTGCAATTCATCATTCGCACTGTCTTGTGCACTCGCGTTGTCTAACGCATCGCGCTGTTTAGCACATCGCACTGTCTTGTGCACTCGCGTTGTCTAACGCATCGCGCTATTTAGCGCATCGCACTATCTTGTGCATTCGCATTGCCTTGTGCACTCACGTTGTCTAACGCATCGCGCTATTTAGCGCATCGTACTGTCTTGTGCACTCGCGCTTTCTTGCGCATCGCACTATCTTGTGCACTTACATGCTATATCTCACTCGCACTATCTTGTGCATTCCATTACACTTGCGCTGTTTAGCGTATCACACTGTTCTGTGCAATTCACTTTCGCGCTTTCTTGCGCATCGCACTGTTTTGTACATTACATTGTTTCATTCGCGCTATTTTGCGCATCGCACTATTTTGGGCATTTTACTTGCATTGCACGTGCATTTTATTGCACTATCCTGTGCATTTCATTACATACTCTCATCTGGCATAAAGTAAAAATGCTTGTATCTTTCGCTTTGAACTTGCATCGCGCTTTCTTGTGCACCTTACCTGCACTTGTTGGTGCATTACATTTCATTCGCGCTATTTTGCGCATCGCACTGTTTTGTGCGTCTATGCCACATCGCACTCTCTTGTGCACCTGTATAGCACTGTTTCGTGCATTCACTCTTGCATTGCACTGTTTTGTGCATCTTGTTAGCACTATCTTGTGCATTCCAACCTGTTTCGCACTATTTTGTGCATCTCCTCAGCATTGTTTTGTGCATTCACTCTGCATCACATTGTTTTGTGCACACTGTGTTTTTGCATAAATCTTGGATTTTCAAACCGGCTTCGCGTAGCGTATAAGTCCAATTTTCAAACCGGCTTCGGGTAGTGTATAAGTCCAATTATCAAAGTCTTCCTGCATATCGTTTGCGTCCTGCCCCTGAACTACGCTGGTTTGATTCCTTGCAAAGGGATACGTAGGCAGCCTGCGGGCACAGCCATTTGTTTATCAGTATTTTGTTTATTTGTCCAAGTCTTTGGCCTTGTCAAAAATGGGTCGTCTCTGGGCTTTGACATTCACTCTCGTCATTGTTATGACTTCCGAGTTTTGTCAAAGAGGGGCAACTGTAGACACCCCATTTTTGACCGCCCTTAAGACTTGGGCGTTACTGATGGTTTACTTGGTGGAGAAAGGTGTGCAGGGCACAAGTCCAATTTCTTCGGCAAGGAGAGAGGCGAATCTCAACTTCACACCCCATTTTGAACCAAAATTATTTTGGATGGTTTTTAGACCTTAAAACCCTCTCTTTCAAAACATTTTTGAAATAAAATTCCCACGATGTTCCAACGCTCGCATTTCAGGTAAATAGTGCGCTTTTCGGTAAACCGAGCAAGGACAAAGTGGAGATGAATGAAAGAGAGATGAAATCTTTGAAAAATCTTTCAAAACACTTTACTTCGGGGTTTGAAGTTGAAGAGAAGAGGAGAAGAGGGGAGAAAACAAGTCGGAGAAGAGGTTCGGCATGAATCCGGGTAGAAGAGAGTCGAGCAGTCCTCGCTAAATCAAGCTCATCTATCTATACACTTGGAGTTAAGCTATGAGGCCATAACCATTGGAAAGAAGACTTCCAGGGCTTCATTTTGCACTCAAGAATCTCCTAGAGCCAAGTCCGGGAGGGGGAGATATGATTGGTTGAAGTTGGGCATCATCCCGGTTGGATCGAATCTGCGTGGCTTCACCAAAAAGGTAATAACTTTTTGCACAGGAGGAATTTTAATGCAAGGTTTGCACCATTGGAAAGCTAACTTCCGGGGCGTCAATTTGGACACCAACCGGCCATTTTTTGACCTTACCAGCCATCCAACGGCACTCTATTTATCCGACTGGCCAGAAAAGATTGCAGGCCGGCCATTTATTGTGCCGACCGGCATTTATTTGGCCGATGACCTCCTTTCTTGGCCGATTTGACCCTTTTGACTCTTCCAGACATGGTGCATGCCAGCTGTGCCAGCTGGGATGCACAGACCCTGCTCCCCCGTGCATATATGTGGCTATTTTGCACCTTTGACTCCTTTGAACCCCCCTTTCCTTCTAGAAGCTTGAACCCTTTGGCCAAGCTTCTTGGGGAAGCTTGGCCAGCTGTATTAGCTTCTCCAAGAAGCCAAGAACCCTTTGCCCCTTTCATTTAGCTTCTTGGAGAAGCCTAGAACCTTTGGCTTTGCCTATATAAGTCATGCTTCCTCTCCTTTATCTAGGGTTGGAGATTTTGGAGCAAAAAACCAGAGGGAAGAGATATATATCTGATATACATACATACACCCTCCATATCTATCTTATCCAAGCCTCCAAACACCTTTGTTCTTGCACCATTTGCCCTACAACACCTAGCACAACACCTCCATCCTCCATTCCAGCACTTGGGAGGCCATTTGCAGAGGTTAGAAGCTTAGAAACTTGGACCAAGGGCTGCTGGTTTGCTGCTCTTCAAGGGTAAGCATCCATTTCCCTCAAACTTGCATTTTTTAGCTTCATTGGTTAGCCTTATTTACAAGTATTTTCGAGCTTCGATGTAAACTGTAAAGAGGCTTATTTTGAGCCCTTCTTCAACATTGAAGAAGGGCTCAACACTGTTGGGGACCTCCATGTATGACTTGCTTCATTACCCCTCTTTGGTCCCCATTTTTGCATGTTTGTTTAGCTTATTTTGCTTCTGTTTTTCGGCCATGATCAGAACTGAAAAGGGTCTTATTTTGACCCCCTCTCCATGTCCCATGAAGGGTCTTTGGCTGTTTGATGCATTTTTTGTGTACTTCATGTTATAGCCCTCTTGTGGCCTTAATTTTGCATTGCATTTTGAGCATGTTTGTATATTGATTTGGGGCTTGTCATCTACTGTAAGTAGTCATATTTTTGGTCCCTCTTCAGTGTTGTAGAAGGGTATTTTTCTGTTTGGGCTTTGCATCTACCACTTGCTTCATTGCCTCCCTTGCGGAGCCATTTTTGCATGCCATTTTAGTCCCATTTGTGTTTACTGTCTTGCCATGCTTTGTACTGTAAAAATGCTTGTCTCGGGGCTGCCTTGCTTCTGTCTCTCCATTACATGTTCAAATTATGCATTCTTTGTATAGCTGTAAGCCATTTCATGCGCCTAATCTTGGGTTTCGGGGCCTATAGCATGCATTGGGTTACATATTTCCATGTTTTGGGACCATTTGCCATCATGTTCCAGCGCTGAAATCTGCATGTTTACATGCCATGTTTCATCATTTGCCATGCCTTGTTAGAGTTGCATGTTGTATCTTAGGATTGATCCATGCATTGGACATGTTTGTGTGCATTTCGGTTGCCTCATTTCACCTAATGGCCTCCTATGTGAGTGTGGCTGAGGCTATCTCATATTGGTGTAAGCCCATCTTGCATTGTGTATGCCATGTTTCAATGCGTTGTGCATGTTATGTTATGTACATTGTGTGTGCCATGTAGTTGCATTGCATGTTTGTGTGTTAGCTTGCATGCTTAGGTTGCATGTGCATTGTTGTGCATTGCCTCACCTCTTGATCAACCATGATTGAGGTCGGGACCCTTGTATGTTTGTGTGTATTGCATTTGACATTGAAATGCAAACTTGGCCTCTTAGGCCATCATGCGTCGAAATGCGCCATTGATGGCCCGGGGGGTCAAAGGCCATGCTCCCTTGAGTCCATTGCATGATAGGTAGTGTGTCCATGCATACATTGCCTTGAAATTCCATGCCATACACTGTCTAGCCTTGTTGCTGTCAAAACTGTCTTCTGCAGGAATTGTTTGCCGACCGGCAGAACAGAGTGCCGACCGGCAATGTATTGGTGGCCGATAACCTCTCAAGCAGCCGATGGTCATTTTAAACGGCCGGTGGTCATTTCATCCAGCCGATGGTGTACTGCAGTGTGCAGGGAACATGCCCCAGAACTTTGGCAATTTTCAGAGAAGCAGGGCAGTGTAAACAAAGGCAGCAGTGGTATGGTACGGACTTTCCGGGCAAGACAAGTTCGAGCATGCATCATTCGCGCATCCCGAGGTAGGGGCTGTGGCCACCTTTCCTTTTTGCATTTAATTTGATAATTAGAATTCTGTAATAATTTATTCTGTATTCGGACTGTATTATTTGGGACTGTATATTCTTTTGGTCCCTCCAAGTGAGGACAAATCTGTAATAAGCGTGCATGAGTGGTGTGTATGTCTTCCCACCCCCACTTCTTTCTTCCCTTTTATTTACCTGCTTACGATGGTAGATTAGGGCACGTTTATTTTAGTATACCTTATGCAATGCATGCGTGCATCCATGCATTTGTTGACATGCACCGGGCTCGGTACATCATACAAACTGCATTGTATTTCAATTCCAAATTGAATACGTGTTATTTGTAGCATCCCACATGCCATGTTTAGGATAGCCGAGCCTGCCTAGATTACATCTTTGCATGTGTTGCATTAGACATTTCAGTATGCTTAAGTCCATGCATGGATTTCTAATGAGCTTCTGTTTTGGCTTGGAGTACTAGGTGAGTTTTTATGCTTTAGCATCCTTGCACGTGTGTGAGTGTTGCCATAATAGCATGACTACCATGAGGCTAAGTGCTTATGTGACATAACTGCTTGAATGCCTATGGATGGAGGTCAAATTACCTAGATTGGAATAATGCATTAAAACTGTGAGTTTTAAGCCCACCAGATAGTGGCAAAACTGTCTTTTCTAAAAGCCCACTTAAGGGTGGCAAAACCTGCATTTTAGCCTACTTGCGAGTAGCAAACCATTTTCAAAACAAACATGAAATGTTTTATTCCAATTTAGGCGATTTGGTCTATACTTGTTTGCTGTGCGCATAACGTAGTAATTCTAGGCTAATAACCGGAATAAGAACATGTAACGTTTTCAAAATCAGATATCATGGTTAGTAGAGGCCGGTCTTCGGACCGGGCGAAAGGGGGTGCTCATAGCTGACCTTCCCCGATCGTACCCAAGCTCCCGAGCCAAGACTACTTTGGTGATGACGGACACGTAGCCTTCGGCACCGAGTCAGGGTTTCCTAAATTTTCCATTTTAAAATATTTAGGTGGCGACTCTGTAATCTGGCAAAGCAGTCCATGTTTGGCACTACTTTTCAAAAAATCTGTTTTTCTTCAAAACGATTTGCCAGAGTTGGACTCTTTTGTTCAGATTTAGAACCGCAACAAACAAAAAGGGAGTCCGAACTGTAGTAGCGAGGTCCCCCGCGGGCGCGTCTACAGGCGACCTAGGCAAAAGTTAGAGCACAAAAATTTGAAATTATAAAAATTGAGCTCGCAAGGTTGAAAACCCGCAAAGGGCGGCCTTGGCAAAAGTTAGAGCGCAAAAGGAGAGTGTTAATACACGAGTGAACCCAAGCCGAACTACGTAAGGCTTGATTCCCATCTTTGGGATACGTAGGCAACTTCATCCTGAAGTTCAGCCATAAACACTTCCCCGATCAACTTTGTCCATGTGATCATGTTTGGTCATCTTTGTCTATTCTGCATTCAAGAGCTCGGTTGTGATCTCCAGTGCAGTGCTATTCAGACGAGGGGCAACTTTCCAGTTGATGGGATCCAGGATTGTGCATCTCAGTGACAGATCTCAGGCGTGTCCAGTTTTGATCCATATCGAAAATGGTTTTGAAAAGTTTTAATAAAAGTTGATTTTGCTCAAATTAATCTTTTTACAACTTAGACCATTTTTGGACCAAACGGAAAATTTTCAGTACCCAAAACCTTCAATTTCATTGATTTCAACACAGAGTTCTCCTACTCTTGAATACAAATTGAAGTGGTTTTTATTACATTCATAAAAAAAACTTGAAAGTACTAAGTAAAGCAAATAAGTTCGAGGCATAATCAGGTGTTCCTGCGTCCCCTCCCAGAGTTGGTGGAAGCCTCTGATGCCAAAGTGAGCCCAACCTATGCCTCCTCATCAAGCCAAGCTATGCACTGGTCAGAGAGGGTGCAACTGAAAATGGGAGCGGGGGCAAGAAGCTCTCTCGTTCTCCAGGTTGTGGCATACCGAGCTAGCTGTGCGCCTCGGACTGGAAATGTAGCAGGGTACTCTATCCCCTCCTCCGGCCAAGTCTTATCATGTCCGAACTGGCGTCGGAATCGGAATGGAAAATAGAACACGCAGTGTGTCAGGCCAATCAACTGAATCCCGGGCTGGCGGGTCATGCTGTAACTCATTGCCAGTAGATTGAGCCAAGGACAGCGCCAAGCAATGTCTGTAGCGAACAAACCGCACATCCAGTTGCACCACCATCCCTCAGCAGGGGCATCGACTAGACGTCACCTGAAGAAATAGCTGCGAGCTGAATATGAGGGGCAGGAGCCCACAATCTTCAACTTGTCCATCAACCATACCTGGGGAGGGATGAAAAATGAGAGATTAAAGAATAGAGAGGTGTACGTTGAGAGAAAAGTAAGAAAAGGGTTTTGAGAGAAAAACCGAGCCTGAGGGCCGAATGATGCAAGGAATATATGTGAGATAGGATGGGAAACATTACCTGTAATAGTAGTGGACTCCCTGCCAAGCTAGCCGTCTCCCAGTGATGAAAAGCGTCCAAACCTATCAATGTTTTAGCTAGTGTCATGGCGATGCAGCTCTTGCCTTCTCTTAAGCCCTCTGCAACCTCAACCAAACGAGTGCTAAACCCTCCGGAGCCTGGGGTAAGCAAGAAATGAGACAACATGCACAAGTAAAGCGCATGTCGCCGATAACCCTGCCAATGATGATCGCCGCGGTCACCGGCATCAGAAAATCGGTGAATCAAGCTCGAAATGTCTAGCTCTCCGTCATGAATCAATGACCGAGCGTCATGCAAAGTAAGGCCGCACATCCGTGCTAAGGCTTGGACGTAGCCGAAATGGAATTGAGGCAAGATTCTTCATCGCGCTCGGATTCCATTAAAGCTTGGAAGTCCTCGAAAGTGGGACACATCTCTTGCCCGCCAAAGCTAAAGACGTGTGTCACCGGATTCCAAAACCTTGCCATGGCATGAAGGAACGGAAAATGCAATGGGGTGCGACTCAACGTGAATAGTGCACTTATGCCAAAGCCCCGAAAATTCAGCTTTTCCGAGCCATCTAAGTTGGCAATCCAATTTGTGAGATTTTGGACAAGGAATGCTTCCATTTGGTGCAAAATTGAGCTGAAATGAAGAGAATCCCGAAGCTGGAACTCATATAGAAGATAAGGCAGTGAGTGGAGGACAGATGTCAACGTTTCAGAAAGTTTGCCATCGATGGCTGGCAGTGGCTCATCAGTGGCCGGCAGTGGCACACTGATGGCCGACAGGATTTCCCCTGTGACCGGCAGCATCTCCCCCATGCTCACTGACCATCTTGGTGAAAGCCCAGTCGTTTGCTACAATAGAGCTCTGTTATTCGTGTCTTTTAAGGTCTTGTTTTTGTCTTCTCGGACTCTATTGTGTCTCGTTTAAGACGTAGTAGTCTTTGTTTTTGTATCGAGTTGTAATCATCTTCCTCTTATTTATCGAGTTGTTGTAACTTGCTTATCGAGTTGTAAACTTGTTAAGGCTTTGTTTTGCTTATCGAGTTGTTTTGTTGTTAGTCGGTTCACTACCTAATTAATGCAATTCGAGTGTTTAGTTTTCAAAACAAAGTTCCATCCCATTTGCATTGTTGTGTAAAGTGATGCGATGCGATGCATAGACTGTACAAATGTAACACTTTTTCAACAAAAAGGGCTGTCTCATTCCATCATAGATTCTTTTTACAAAAGTACATAGTTTTGAAGAAAATAAAACCTGCCTGACGCAGTACAAGGTGCAAAAACTACTAGTAAAAAGAGAAATAAAGCAAAAACAGAGCATCTAAATCGGCGCCAGTCGCCTCAAGGCTAAGAGGTCCTCCTCGCCCTCTTTCTCGATCGAGAGGACTCTGGAACATCGTCACCATCAGCACCTGACTCTGAACCTAAACCATCCCCAGCCTTATCTCCATCCTGAGACGACTCTGACTATGGACTCACTGCCTCCTCGTCAGACTCATCATCATCTGGGGCAGGCCCCCATGAACTAGCCCCTCGTCCTACTCCCCCTGCTGCTCGGGGAGGTGCTGAAGGACCCGCCCCTGCTCCTGCTGGGGCATCTGATGGGCCTGGCATTAGGAAAGGAATCTGAAAAAAGGTAATTCGTCAAAATGCATTAGTAATCAAAATGTATCAGATGCAAAGAATAATATGCTGTGAGCAGTGAATGATTTGCAGTGTATGTGTACCATAAGCGGTATATGGGAGCAATGTACCAGATCAGTGCAATGTGGAACTGTGCAAATGATGGTGTGTCAAGAAAAGACTTTGTGGTATGAAGTGTAGTTTGAAAGAACTTACTGAAATACTGTAAATACTGAGCAGGTCCATGCTCGTCTGTAGCATCCCCATCACCGAGGCCGTCAGCTCCAGAGACTGACTAGTGTACTCAATAGGAGCCTGCAAAAGTGTTGAAGTCATTAGTATTCTGTGGGATATCAAATGAAATGAAATGACAGTACAGAATGAAAGGTGTGGCACATACCGGGGTTGAGCTGCGAACTCCGACAAGCTCATGACCAGCTGGAGGTGGAGCGATGGGAATCTGATAAGTCTCTCCAGCCCACCCTCAGCATGTCATAGTAGTAGGCAATGCTAGCCATACAGTCCCCTGTCTCCCCTTAGGACCTCTCCTCCTATGAGATCTGGTCACTCCGCCTCTCCCTCTCGCAGCTGGAGCCCTCACTCCCTCTCCTTCTCGGACACTGGACAAAGGTGGCATCAGATGCGTCTCAATAAAGGTCGCGTAGTCACCCTCTAAGCGGAAATAATCAATCTCTAGTCCTACCATGAACTGAATCACCTGGTCGATGGACAACCTGTGTGTCTCCCTCATCGATGGTGGAGGTGCCATCGGTATAAACGGAGCAGCAAGCCCAAGGTCTGGCGTACAAAGTGCTCACTCAAAAACCAGGCGCGACAGATCGGGCCCTCGAAGAGGATGTGGAACTGAGACATAGTCCGGGCAGTGTGGTACTAATCTCGGAGTCCTGACGGAATCGCATCCCATGTGATCTGAGAAAAGAGAACGAACAAGATGATCAGTTGTCAAATAACTAATGTGGGTGTATCATGTTAACTGAAATAATCTCATTGTAGAATTACCTGGCATGCCGTGACCGAGTCAAAATACTGCCGGAAGAACATAAAGCACTCTCGGGTCCTATGACGAAGCTGGCCGTCGTATACACCAGAGAAGGGGACTGTCGCTAGGGTCTCCTCCATAGGCTCTGGAGCAAGTGTCGGGAAGTATGTGTACACCCACAGCTATGAGAAAGATGTGATCTGTACTATGTATGAACATAGTATAGAACATGCAGAAAGCAGAATATGGTGCAATGCATAAGGAGTGCAAGTCTAGAGCAGATATTAGATTTTGTGTGTGCAGTGTATGGTGTACAGAAAATGCAAAGCAGAAAGCATACAGTGCAAGAGCAGATACAGAAAATGTAGAAAGTACAAGTGTTGAACAAAACAAAAGCAAGAAATGCTAAGCAAAATAATGAAAAGGGGAAACTAAGTTGTGTACCTCCCAAGCTCGCCAGTAGCTACCGATCAACCTCCCACACATCCGAGAGGTCGAGCTCATGTATCCGTAGAGAGTGGTAAGGCCGGCTGCGCCCCAGTCATAGAAATGAACCCGCTGGAGCACCACCAGAGTCCCCAGGAAGTATAAACCCACGGTATTCCACCTATTCGAAAACAAGGTGGTACCGAAAAGGAACAGGAGGAAGCCCCTGGCGTATTGCTCCGCCTCCTCATCAATCTCGGGATCTTCCCCTCTGTAATGCTCCTCAAACCAGGTATATCTAACCATGCCCGCTCAAAGTGTCAGTGGATGCACTCCAAGTAATGTATCCTATGCGGCTACCCACTCTCCCATGTCGGGATCAAGAGGAATCGGATCACCTCTTACACCCAGGCCAGTGATCATGGTGAAGTCGAAAGGAGTCATCGTCATCTCTCCCGTCGTGGAGAAGTGGAAAGAGTTGGTGGTGTCCCACCACCTCTCCATAAGAGCCCCTAGGAAAGGGCGACTCACTGTGACCCGTGTCAGGCTGCCGCAAAATAAGTCGAAGCCGGTCCTGTCGATGATCTGGTGGACCCTCGCGGGAAGTACGTCATACCAATCCCGAGCAGTCGTCGCACCATAACCTCTGAAGAAGTGGGATCCGTCCTATGGCAGAGCAGTTGAAATCAGATTAGTGATGTATTGAAAATACAGTTACATGCAGATCAGTGATGTATTGAAGATACAATTGAATCCAGAATAGTGACGCATGAGATACGGTCGTATACAATACATACAGGGAAGTGATGTGTGAAGTACAGTTAAATGCAGAGCGACAATGTATGAAATACAGCCAGATCCACGCATGTGATGCAATCAGATCAAAACAATGCAAGAAATGCAAATAGTTGAAAGTAATACTGCAGAAAAGCAGAGTTGGTACCTCCACAGCAATGGCCGACAAATGAGACCTCGACTCTCTCAGTAAGAGGTCGTCTGGCGCGTCCTTATCAAAATCAGTGAAAGTGTGGATGCCTCCCGCAACTGGTATAATGTGAGTCTCCGGGTGATACCTCGCAGGGTCAAAGGGACGTATGCTCAGTGGTAAAGGCTGAGGCTCAACCTCCAGCTCAGCCGCAAAGTCCGCAGCAGGCTCCGCTGGAGGGAGTGCGAGGAAGCCCCCATCATGCGGGATATCGTCAACCATCTGAGATAGATGCAAAAATGAGCAAGATGGTGAAGTTTTAAACAAATCAAACCCTAGGAGAGAGAAAAATTCAAATAAAGTTGAAAACCCGGGAAAAGTGAACTAACCTTGAGAGAAACTCGGGAGAAATGATCCTTGAATGGGGGAAATGACCAAAGACACCTCAGATTCAAATTCTGATCGGTTCAAATCAAAGAGAACAAAGGGGTTTTAACGATTCAAGGTTGTTTAGGATGTTGGGAAATGCGTAGAACGTGTGAATCTAGAGAGAATGCGTACCTAGGGAGCAAGGGAAATGATTCTTGTACAAGGTGTGTGGAGGAAATGAAGTGATTTTGGGTGTATTTAAAGACCCATGGCCGAAAAGACCAAAATGGCCAAATCTGCCAGCGGTGGCCGGCACCCCCCTCATCAGTGGCCGGCACCCCTTTGTTGATGGCCGGCTGTTACGCACGTTACTTGCGTTGTTTCGCACACATCTTCTTTAACTTGCACTGTTACGAACGTTACTTGCATTGTTTCGCATACATTTTCTTTAACTTGCGCTATTACGCACGTTACTTGCGTTGTTTCGCACACTATCTTTAACTTGCGCTGTTATGCATGTTACTTGCGTTGTTTCGCACACTTTCTTTAACTTGCGCTGTTACGTAAGTTATTTGCGTTGTTTCGCACACTTTCTTTAACTTGCGCTGTTACGCACGTTACTTGCGTTGTTTCGCACACTTTCTTTAACTTGCGCTGTTACGCACGTTACTTGCGTTGTTTCGCACACTTTCTTTAACTTGCGCTGTTACGCTTGTTACTTGCATTGTTTTGCATATCTCTATCTTGCGCTGTTACGCATGTTACTTGCATTGTTTTGCACATCTATCTTGCGTTATCACGCACGTTACTTGCATTGTTTTGCACATCTATCTTGCGCTGTCACGCACGCTACTTGCATTATTATGCACCCCCGTTACTTACATTGTCACGCACATTCTACTTGCATTGTTATGCTTGTTTTACCTGCATTGTTATGCATCACACTTAGGTTGCATTGTTTTGCATCCCTTTCGTATTGTTATGTATCACACTTAGGTTGCATTGTTTTGCATCCCTTCCGCATTGTTATGCATTACACTTAGGTTGCATTGTCATGCATCCCTCCACTTGCGTTGTCACGCACTTTTCACTTGCATTGCTATGCATGTTTCTAACGATATTGTATCTGTTGAGTTTCTTTCTTTTACAGGCACGATATTGTATGTACGGTTCATTTGAAGGTGGCGCGACCAAACAAACCGGACAGTATTGTATGTACTCCGTGTGAGACGTAGCAAGAACTGTATAATTTCCTTACATCCTTTCTGTATGTACTATAGTTTGATTTGTATTTACTTGCTTAAAACTGTTGCATTTATTTTGCATAAGTGCTTCATTACAACTTTCTTTGCATAATCATAAGTTATGCCCTTGCATCGTGCATGTCATTTGCATTTTGCCCCAGCCTGCGGG
Organism: Camellia granthamiana; assembly: GCA_036172215.1. NCBI lineage: Eukaryota > Viridiplantae > Streptophyta > Magnoliopsida > Ericales > Theaceae > Camellia > Camellia granthamiana. Next base: position 59,806,655 of record CM069903.1, on the reverse strand, counting down.
CGCATTTCTGCATGGTTATATTGAATGTTTGCCTGAGACTTCGGCCTTGTTAAAAATTGGTCGTCTCCGAGCTTTGACATTCACTCCCGTCACTTTGTGACTTTCGAGTTCTGTCAAAGAGGGGCAACTGTAGACACTCCATTTTTGACCGTCCTCAAGACTTGGTTGTACTTGTAGGTACATCCAGCCACAAGTTCGATTGCTCGTCGAGTACTCGACTTTCGCGGCGGAACGTCACAGGTTTGAGCTTTCCAAACCCTGTATGCTTTCTGCCCCATTTTTGGACCATGTGTTGGTCCTTTCAGCATGTTTCTCACAGTGCACTGCTGGCCACTCTCTGCCACTGCCGGCCATGCTTTTGTCCCTGCCTGCTATTGATGAAGCCTGCCGGCCATCAATGAAGCACTGTCGACCACTACTGATGGCCGGCAGAACACTTTGTCTCAGCAGATTTCACGCCAGATCTTTTGAGCCAGCTGGTTTTCACTCATCCCTCCTCCATAGTGTATGGAGGGATGAAGCCCGTTCCAAGCTTGTTTAACAAGCTTCTCATTGCATTCTTCTATATAAGGAGAGGCTCTTCCTCCCCAGCAGGGGTTCAGCATTTTTAGAGAAGATATATCTCTCTATATATATTTCTCACTCTCTCTCTATATATTGTATTGAATAGTGTCCCAAAGTGTGTTTTCTCTTCACTTTTGCAAAGGAACACTTCGTGATACACCACCATCTTTGAGCTGAGGTTCTTGAGAGTGTTGTTTGAGCTCTGAAAGTTGGTTTTTGGCCTCAGAGTTTGCTGGTTTCGAAGTTGAGCTTCAAGGGTGAGTTTTTTCCCCTTTTTAGCATTTGTTTGTATCACATTTTGGCCATCCTTGCATGCTGTTTTAGGCCTTGCTTTCAACTGAAAAAAGTTCTGTATTTAAGTGCTTTTGATGGTTGTTTAAAGCCTTTTTGGTGTTGTGGGTCTTCTACCCTCTTGTATGCCTTGTTTGGCCATGTTTTGTACCATGTCTTAAGGCCTTTGAGTTAATCCTTATTTGGCCTTTTAGCCACTGAAATTCAGTGGATTTTTAGTGGTAGGCATGTGGTTTTGAGGCCTCAATCAGAGGGGGTGACCCCCCTCTCTTTTTTTATTTTGTTTACTTGTATTATTTGCCTATCAAATGAGCATGTATCTCTATACTTTGGAGGATTAGTTCAAGCACTTTTTTGTGACAAAAAGAGAGAGGGGTCACCCCCTCTGATTTGAGACCTCAAAACCACATGCCTACCACTGAAAATCCACTGGATTTCAGTGGCTAAAAGGCCAAACCAAGACTACCTCGAAGGCCTTAAGGCATGGCCCAAAACAAGGCTAAACAAAGCAAACAAGGGGGTTGTACACCCCTAATACCAAAAAGACCTTAAACAAACTTTAAAATCACTTAAATACAAGACATTTTTCAGTTGAAAGCAAGGCCTAAAACAATATGCAAAGATGGCCAAAAAAGTGCTAAAAAAGGGAAAATACTCACCCTTGAAGACCAACTTCGAAACCAGCAACTTCAGGGGCCAAAAACTCACTTTCAAAGCTCAAGTAACCTTCCCAAGAACCTCAGTCTAATGGTGGTGGTGTATCTCTATGTGTTGTAGTGTAAAAGTGCAAGAAAAAAGGACTAAACCACAACAATATAGAGAGAGAGAGTAAGAAATATAGAGAGAGAGCTATATCTCTTCTAAAATGGCTGAACCTCTGCTAAGGAGAGAGGGCCTCTCCTTATATAGAGGGAAAACAATGCAAAGCTTCTTCAAGAAGCTTGGCAAGAGCTTCATCCCTCCATACTATGGAGGGGAGATGAAAGGATTCCAGCTGGCTCAAAAGATCTGGAGTGAAACCTGCTGAGGCAGGGGTGCTGCCGGCCATCAGTGGTGGCCGGCAGTGGCTCATTGATGGCCGGCAGGCTCAATCAATGGCCGGCAGCAACAAGGTGAAGGCCTGCAGGCCCAAAAGGGGGCCGGCAGTGCACCAAGAAACACATTCTGAAAGGACCAAGTCACGGTCCAAGAATGGGGCAGAAAGGATACAGGGTTTGGAAAGTTCAAGCCTGTGACGTTCCGCCGTGAAAGTCGAATACTCAACGAGCAATCGAACTAGTTGTTGGGTGTACCTGCAAGCACAACCAAGTCTTGAGGACGGTCAAAAATGGGCTGTCTACAGTTGCCCCTCTTTGACAGAACTCGAAAGCCACAAAGTGACGGGAGTGAATGTGAAAGCCCAGAGACGACCCATTTTTGACAAGGCCAAAGACTCAGGCAAACATTCGATACAACCATGCAGAGATGCGCCCGTAGGTTGGGGCAAAATGCAAATGACATGCAAGATGCAAGAGCATAACTTATGATTATGCAAAGAGAGCTGTAACAAAGCAATTATATACAATAAATGCAACAGTTTTAAGCAAGCGAATAACAGTCCTACATATTCCAATAGAAAGGATGTAAGAAAATTAAGCAATTCTCACCACGTCTCACGCGGAGTGAATACAATACCGTCCGGTTCGTTTGGTCGCGTCAGCTTTAAATGAACCGTACATACAATATCGTGCCTGTAAAAAGAAAGAGACTCAATAGGTACAATATCGTTAGAAACATGCATAGCAATGCAAGTGAAAAGTGCGTGACAACGCAAGTGAAGGGGTACAAGACAATGCAATCCTAAGGGTGCGAGACAACGCGGGTGGAACATGCGTAACAGCGCAAAGAAAATATGCATAACAGCGCAAGATAGACATGCGTAACAGCGCAAGTAAAACAAATACAACACGCGTGACAGCGCAAGTTAAAACATGCGTAACAGCACAAGTTAAAGATATGCGTAACAGCGCAAGTAAAACAAGTAAAACATGCGTGACAGCGCAAGTTAAAACAAGTAAAACATGCGTAACAGCACAAGTTAAAGATTTGACATGCGTAACAGCGCAAGTAAGACATGCGTAACAGCGCAAGTAAAACAGGTAGAACATGCATAACAACGCAAGTAGAAGAAATAAAACATGCATGACAACGCAAGTTAAAGAAGTAGACATGCATAACAGCGCAAGTAAAACAAGTAAGACATGTGTAACAGCGTAGGTTAAAGAAATGCGAAACAACGCAGGTTAAAGAAATGCGTAACAGCGCAAATAAAACATGCGAGACAACGCACTTAACCAACGTAACAACGTGAGTTAGAGAGGGGTGCAACACAACGCACTTAACGAGCGTAACAGCACAAGTTAAAAGGGGGGTGCGAAACAATGCACTTAATAAGCGTAACAGCGTAAGTTAAAAGGGAAAGGGGTGTGCAAGACAGCGCGAGTGATATGTAAGGCACTAACAAGTGCAAGATAAGTGCGCAAGATAGCGCGAACAAGGCACTAACAGGTGCAGGAGGGTGCGCAAAATAGTGCGAACAATGCACTAACAGGTGCAAGAGGGTGCGCAAATGCACTCACAGATGCAGGAGGAGGATAGTACAGTAGATACAAAAGGGGACAAACTCCAACCATGGTGGAATCATGAGAGGAGGTAAACAATTCCACAACACGCTGCAATCGTGTGAGGAAGGAACAAGCTCTAACCACGCTGAAATCGTGAAAAGAGGCAAACAATTCCAAAGACACTGCAATTGTGTGAGGAAGGAACAAACTCTAACCACGCTGAAATCATGAGAAGAGACAAACAATTCCAAACACGCTGCAATCGTGTGAGAAAGGAACAAACTCTAACCACGCTGAATTTGTGAGAAGAGGTAAACAATTCCAAACACGCGGCAATCATGTAAGGCAGGAACAAACTCTAACCACGCTGAATTTGTGAGAAGAGGTAAACAATTCCAAACACGCTGCAATCGTGTGAGGAAGGAACAAGCTCTAACCACGCTGAAATCGTGAGAAAACACACTACAATCGTGTGAGGAAGGAACAAACTCTAACCACGTTGAAATCGTGAGAAAAGGCAAACAATTCCAAACACGCTGCAATCGTGTGAGGAAGGAACAAACTCTAACCACGCTGAATTTGTGAGAAGAGGTAAACAATTCCAAACACGCGACAATCGTGTAAAGAAGGAACAAACTCTAACCACGCTGAATTCGTGAGAAGAGGTAAACAATTCCAAACACGCTACAATCGTGTGAGGAAGGAACATTGAGAAACATAGGGACATATCCCCGTGTTCCGGGAAGGAAAGAGAAACATAGGGACGTATCCCCATGTTCTGGAAAGAAAAGGGAAACATAGGGACGTATCCCCGTGTTTCGGAAAGGAGGAGAAACAGAGGGACGTATCCCGGTGCTTTGGAAAGGAGGAGAAACATAGGGACGTATCCCGGTGTTTCGAAAAGGTATAAGCATTGGAACGTGTTCCAAATACTCTTAACCAAAGAGGGAGAAACAGAGGGACATATCCCAATGTTTCGGAAAGGAGGAGAAACATAGGGACGTATCCCGGTGTTTCGGAAAGGTATAAGCATTGGAACGTATTCCAAATGCTCTTAACCGAAGAGGGAGAAACACAGGGACATATCCCGGTGTTTCGGAAAAGAGGAGAAACATAGGGACGTATCCCGGTGTTTCGGAAAGGTATAAGCATTGGAACGTATTCCAAATGCTCTTAACCGAAGAGGGAGAAACACAGGGACATATCCCAGTGTTTCGGAAAGGAGGAGAAACATAGGGACGTATCACGGTGTTTTGGAAAGAACGTGCATAACAATGCAAGTGGAGAGTGTGCGACAAAGCAAGTGAAGAGGTGTGCATAACAATGCAGGTATAGTGTGTGACAGCGCAAGATAGATGTGCAAAATAATGCAAGTATAGTGCGTGACAGCGCAAGATAGATGTGCATGACAATGCGGGTAACGTGCGTGACAGTGCAAGTTAAAGAAGTGCATAACAATGTAGGTGGGACGGTGAATAACAATGCAAGGGAAAAGTGCATAGCAATGCAAGTGAAAAGGTGCATAACAATGCAGGAGGAGTATGCATAACAATGCAACTGAAAGGGTGCATAACAACGCAGGCAGAGTGTGCATAACAATGCAAAGAGAACAGTGCATAACAATGCATTTTCAGTGCAACATCAACAGCATGTTTGAAGTAAACTACTGAATAAGGAAATACACGCCTTAACGAGACCAATTCAAATGCAACCTCCGATTTACCTCTCGAAGGACTTGATAACACGCTCAGCTCAAAAGGGTATACCCTGTTCATATTGGCAAGAGGTAACGTCTGCATGTGAAACCCTCAGGTGCTGCCTGAACTGCCATTCTGACTTAAAGCAAGCTTACACTTGGGGTCGAGAAACACTCATACTCCAGAGAAATGGCGAGGCCTGAGAAGGTGCACCTGGAATGCAGTCTCGGAATTCGCTGGAGTTAAAACACACTAAGATGCTCCACATTTTCCCTCTTTTCTTTTGCTTTGCACTCTGGAACCCACATAGCTTCAGATAGGTCCTTGTCTTACTGTTCACACTTATCGGGGGTGGACCCTGCAGTTTTATGAAAGAACAAATACTGTTTTGCACAAATATGGAGAATGGCACAGCACTCTGAGCACAAAACGATTCATTTTTTTTTTTCTTTGAATTTGAGAAATGAGAAAAAAGTTTTTGACTGGGTATTTGAGCCTACGACTGAACATAGCGCACCATGACTCAACAAAGGAAAACAAAAGGTGAACAACCTAAACACATCGAGAAGCACTCGAAATGACTCACAACAAGAATCGAGACAAACAAAACAACGGACACGACACTCAGATGTATTACAAAGGCGAGAGACCTCTCAGTTGGAGAGGAGCCAGTTTTTTCAGGTATTGTTTCCCACCCTTTTCTTATTTGTGATTCTCACATTACTCGGCCCTCAGGCTTTGTTTTTCTGAAAAAGCCCTTTTCCTTACTTTTTCTCTCAACGCACATCTCTCTATTCTTCAATCTCTCATCATTTTTTTTGTCCCCCCCCTGGGTGGTTGATGGATAAACAAGAAGTTGCAGGCTCTTGCCCCTAGCATTCAATTAGATGCTTCTTCTGCTCACAACAGTGAACTTTCCCACAGAGGGGTTGCGGTACAATTGACATCGGTTGACGATGCCCTTGACCAGTTTGGATGTGATCAAATCTGTCCAGATGAGGGAGTGGAATATCTTGATCCATTCCAGTTTGTGCTTCGCACTTAGCTTGATACCTCGCTGCTTGGAGGGTGAGAGAGCTTTCAGCCCTTTGTTGTTAGCTTCAGTGTTGCCCTTTTCTGGCAAGTAGAGTGCCCTCTCTGGCAAGTATGTTGACAATGGGGAAAAGACAAAACATCTGACTCAACTATGCCCCTAGTTCATCATTTTGACCATTTTTTTGTTTTGGTTTTCTACTAAAACAATTTTGACCAATATGAGAGTTAGATTAACGCACTCGTTCAACTTTCTGATTTGAAATCATGCAAGTTAGTTTGTGAGCACTGAAAATTTTCCTTTTTTGGGTCCAAGAAATGGTCCAATTTTGGAAAAATAGAATAATTTTTGAGAAAATTAGTCAACCTCAGTAAAATAATCTCAAAAACTATTTTTGCAAACGTCCATTGCTCAACGAGCACGGAACCTACTCTTGAGATGCACAACCTCGGATTCATAACGACGGAAAACTGCCCCTTATCTGAAGGACACTGCATGGCAACGGAAAGTTGCCCCTTGTTTAAATAGCACCGCAGCACATTGTAGGGCAATGGAGAGTTGCCCCTTGTCTGAATGGCACCACAGCGCATTGTAGTCAATCCTCAAAGTGACGACCAAACTCTCTCGGATATACAGAAGACCAAGATGATCAAAACCATTACCTGGGCACAATCAATTTGGAAGTGTTTGTGGCTGGACTTCAGAATGAAGTTGCCTACGTATCCCAAACATGGGAATCAAGCCTTACGTAGTTCAGGTTAAGGTATACTTGGGTATTTAACCTCTCATTTTGCACTCTAACTTTTGCCAAGGTCGCCCTTTCTGGGTTTTCAACCTTGCGAGCTTTGTTCTTCTTTTCTTTTCAATTCTTTTCATTTCTTTTCTCTTTTCTTTTTCTTCATTTCTTTTTTGTTCTTTTTGCTTTTCTTTTCATTTTTTTCATTTCTTTTTCTTGCTCTAACTTTTTCCTAGGTCGCCCTTCTGGGTTTTCGGCCCAGCGAGCCTCTCAAGGGTAAAAGTGTAGCTTTGTCCATGTTGAATGGCTTGAGATCTCAAAGCCATCTGAATCCAAGAGAGTGGATGATGTTCGCTGATGATGTAGAAGTCTATCCAATGGGGGCTGAATTTGCCCCTAGTGTTGTGGATAGGAACTCAGTTGTCCTTCAGCAATATTTTCTTCTTTCCTCCATTCTAGGAGTTGGCATTCTTCCTGATCTTCGTTAGCTTGAGAAATGTCCCAATTTTTAACTCTTCGAGCACATCTGACATTCTTTGCCCCTAGTTCAAGGGCTGTTTCTCATCCAGCTTTGCAAGCTTCCTTTGATAGCATCTGATCTTCTTGATCTGACTTTCTTGCCCCTAGTTCGAGGGCTGCTTCGAATCTGGCCTAACGGGCCTCCTTTGTGGTTGACCATTGAACGTTCTGAATCTAAGTTCAAGGTTTGAAAGCAAGGGGTCGAGTCTCGAGGCCGAGAGCGATCCTAGGCTACACAATCTCAAGAGCGATTCCACATAGGTCTTCGCAGGACCACGCAAAACATTTTTTGAAATCTTTTAAGAAAGCGACTAGTCGCTCGCGCTGAAGACAATGTAGAACCAATCTGGATCAAGCCAGGATCCTTCTCAGTACTCACATGAACAAAACTGATCTCATTCATTAAGGGCTTAGCACGCCTCTCTTTTTCTCAATTGATCAAATTTTTGCAAATCCGGACGAATTCCTTCCTCTTTGTTTCAACACATTGTTCAAAAGGTTTTGAAAAACTTAGGTCAATGCAATGATTTCAAGGTACAGAAGAGCAGGTGAAATGTACTGCCATTTCATTCTAAACTTGCTGGCACAATAGGCCCAAAGTAGAAATAAGCACAAAAACATGAAAACCACTGCTGCTTCATTCAGATCTTCTAGTGTAACTAGCTCCATGACAGAAACAGACTCAAAAGAAAGCGAAAAGACAAACACAAAACAAAATAGAGATATCCAAGGTGACACCCCTGGAATCACTCGACTTCTGTACAACCGGACTGACTCGATACAACAAGTCAGACCCCAAACAAAAAGACTGACTCAAAATAAAGAGGTAGACTCAAAACAACACAACAGGACTAACTCAATACCCAAGCCAGAATGTAAAAGAAACAGCATTCGCAAATGCCCAAAATAGTGCGTGCCATACACTACATCTAAAGTAAATCAAACGTCATCCGCAAGTGGTTCATCCCCCGATCACATGGTCACATTATCCCCCATAAGTTCACTGATCAAGTGACGATAGACTTTGCAAGACTGGTGGGAGGACAACCCCGTTGTCAAACAAATCCTGTACCTTGTAGCGAAGACGGAAGCAATTGTCAGTGGTATGACCAGTTCGTTGATGGTACGCACAGTACTGGGTAGCGTCATGGCTAGGTGGAAGATGACTAGGGAGAGGTCGAGGCTCGAGGGGTTTAAGATGCCCCTTTTCAGCCAGGATCTGAAGCGCCATGGACAAAGGCATGTAGAGGGCATGAAAGACCCTGTGACCTCGGGGCAGATACTTCGAGTTTTGTGCATTTTTACTAGATGCACTAGCAAAAGGATCGGCATGTACAGGCTTGGCTTGCTGATTTTTCCTGGGTGCAGGATTAGGGTTGGAGGGAACGGTTCTGGTATGATGACCCTTCTCTTAATTTTCCCCTTGGCTTGAACTGCCCTCGGTCTGAGTGGGGAAAGTGTCATTCATGGTTTTTGCAACAACTGCGAGCACTTGTTGTTTGTTCAGTCCCTCGGCTTTCAAAGCCTTAACAGCCTGCAGAAGTTGTTCGTAGGGATCAGTGTCTACCCCTATCTTATTCTTTCCACTAGCCTCAGCTTGGTCGAAGGTTTGGGTTGCTACATCAGAGCGGAACCCGGTTGTTGTTGACATGCCATTGCCTATACTTAGGATGGGTTCAGGTTGGCTGAGTTCAATTACAATCTGCCCCAAGAGCGGAGGCTCTTCTGGCATGAAGTTCCCATCATGTGACATGGCTGACGGCGGAGCCGATATTCCGTAGGCTAGATCAGCAACAGATCTCTAAAGATCACCGATCATTCCCATCAGCTCAAAAGTGGTGGGCTCACGGGTTTGAAATAATTGAGGTTCCCAGATTAGATGTACGACAGACGACCTGGGCGGGTGTGGTATGTCAACATCGGTTTCACCCTGCATGGTGATTCCTTGGTTTAGTGCCGTTGCCATGACCACAATTTCTTTTGAATTTTGTGTCATCATAAGTCTGCTGAACTGAACAGAGGTGATGTGACTGGTGACTGACGAATCTGATGAACCGGCGAGCCTTGGTTGGACCTTTTCTGCCTTGCCTCAGCGAAGGAGAATACTGGTTGCTCTGAACTGAATCTCTGAAACTTGAAAGAGAAAACAGGTAGCATCTCAGCCCAATTTCACCAGAACAGACATAAGCATAGCTGAATAACTGTATTCGACCACTGATCACTGTTCCCCAAATTACTGCCCCAAAACTGAATCTAATACCTGCAGATATAACTGATTTTCAAAATACAGATGCCCGCAGGCCTGATACCCAGACTTGCAAACTGATACGTGCATTCCCTATAGAGGTCAACTCAAAGAGCACATAGTAAGCAAATGAGAGCCAAAACACCCCTATGTTAGGGTAGGGTTTCCCTGTCCTATTTTGTCAGGAGCTAGGGTTTCACTATGCACACAGCGGTTTCAAACAACCTATAATCGGGTAAGCAACCTGTCCTAGCTTGGAATAGTCACTATGGATTCTGAATATGCACTAGGTCGAATGGTCAAAAAGGGTGCCTCAGTAAAAACCGAGGTTTGTGTTCCCGTCGTGGCAGAGCCCGCAACTGGTCAACCTTATGGCGCGCTTCTCGAAGTAAGCCTCTGGCAAACTGTTCAGGAATAGCATACGGCAAACACGGTGTCCTAGGCGCACCAATGCACATGCATTGCAAAGAAACACATAAGTGTGGACAAAACAAGATATCATGAGTTCGAGTCAAGCTCTCTAAATCCCCAGCAGAGTCGCCAGAAACTGTAGACGCGCCCTTGATCCTCATGTTACTACAGCTCGGACTCAAATTGTCACGGTTCTGAATCTAGTCTCGCAAAGTGCAATGCAAGACCGATAAATCACCAAAGAGTCCAAATCCGGCAAATCGTTTTGGAAAACTGATTTTTGTAAAGAAGTGCCAAACATGGATTGCTTTGCCAGATATAGAGTCGCCACCTAAATATTTTATTTTTGGGGAAATTTAGGAAACCCTGACTCGTTGCCTAAGGCCACGTGTCTATCATCACCAAAGTTACCTCTGCTCGGGAACTTGGGTATGATTAGGGAAGATCATCTGTAAGCACCCCCGCTCGCCCAATCAAAAGATCGGCCACTACTAAACATGATATCTTGTTTTTGAAAACACATGCATTCTTATTCCGGTTAATTAGCTAATCTTACTACGTGATGTGCACAATACACAAGTATAGACTAGATCGCCTAATTTAGAACAAAGCATCGCATATCCGTTTGTTTGGAAAATGGTTTGAAGTTTGCTACTCGCAAGTAGGCTAAAACACGGATTTCAATGAATTGTTCCAATTCAAGTAATCCAACCTTCACCCACAAGCATTCAGACAGTTAATCAAATAAGCAATTAGCTTCATGGCAAGCATGCTTTCATGGCAACATTAACACACATGTAGTATGCTAAAGCGTAAACACTCACAATGTACTCCGAGCCAAACAGAAACTAGTTAGTAATCAATGCATGATCCTAGTTCATGTTAAGATGGCTAATGCAACACATGCGAAATACAACTAGAAATAAGCTCGGCTATCCTAAGATGTCATGTGAGATGCAATAATTGATACATGTATTCAACTTGGTATTGAAATACAATGCAGTTTGTATGATGCGCCGAGCCCGGTGTATGCAATACGGATGAATGATGCAAACATGCATAGCATAAGGATGCTAAATGAAATATGCCCTAAAACTAACCATCATAAGCGGTTAAGTAAAAGGGAGAAAAAAGTGGGGTTGGAAGACATTCACACATGCACGCACACTTATTACAACACTCGCCCTCTCAACGGAGGGATCCGAATGAATAATACATGCCAACTAATTAACTAACTAACAAGCTAATTAATTATTACATAACCAAATTAATAAGCGAACTACTTACTAATTATTACAAAACTTAATTAATTAACAAATTAACTAATTGAATTACAAAAATCAAATGCTAACTAACAAGTAAGCAATTGATCAATGCTGCCTCGGCAAGTCGAAGAAGGTGGACATGCATGCTCGGTTCCGATCCCAGTAAGCTCTCCGGTTGCTCTTTAGAGGCTCTATCTGCAGGGTGTCCTTGAGAACTTGCTACTGGATCTTACCAAAAACATGCTGGGGAGTGCATCAGTGGCCTACCGGCCATGGGGAGTTGCTGCCGACTATCTGTCGACCAAATATGGTACACTGCCGGCCAAGGATGAGGAGGTGCCAGCCATCTATGGAGCACAGTCGGCCACTGATGAGCTGGGACACCAAGCTACAGCAGAGCACAAAATAGAGAAAATTGAGGGTCTCCCAAGGGTATGTATGCACTATGCCACCCCATATCACTTCAAAACATCAAGGGAGAGGCATAGTCAGATCCACGACCATCAAGCACGCATCCCGATGCATGATGGCCAAAGATCCAACTTGTGCAAATCAATATGAAATGAATGCAGAAATAAACACATAAAGCCTAAAACTCTATCATGGATCATCAAAAGCGTCGGCGACTGGGAATTGAGACACGTTTCATCACTTGAAGTATGAAACGCCCCTCGTTCCCCGTGCTTGGATTAACACTTAATCCAAACAACAATGCAACACAAGCATGGCAAACATGCGACTCAAGCAAGCAAACATGCAATGCAATATGAACAACCTAACAAGGCTAATGGCATGCAACAACATGTGATGTAACAAGCATGCAACAACATACAAAAATGGCTAAGCATGTAACAACATGCAAACATGCAAGCATGCAACACATGCAAGGTGACAAGCATGCAACAACATGCAAAAGATGTACTTAAACCAATGTGGGCAGACCTCAGCCATGCCCAAATCAATGGCCAAAAGGTGCTGAATTGATGGTACAAAATGCCAGACAAGCATGCATGCTAATGGGCCCAAGAATTAAGGCATAAAGATGCAACTCTTAAGCACACTTAAGGAGTGAAATGCATGCAAGTATGACAATACTACATGCTCTGAAATGATGTTAGGAATGATGCCAAATCACACACATAACACAAGCATGGCATGCATGGAGCTCAAAAGCTAAGAACTAGTAAAGGGACTTAAGCCATGGCCATACAAAGCAAGCCCCAAAGGGCCAAGGGAACCTAAAATAGTCCCAAGGCAGGTCCAAACAAGACCAAAAACAAGCCCGAAGCTAGCCAACACAAGCTAGAACACAAGGCCAAAAACATGGAGCATGCAAGGCTACAAAAGAGGCAATGCACTACACCTATTGAAACCAAACATGGCATGACTTGGACAGCATAAAATAGAGTTACATCATGGTATAACAAGACCAAAAATGCACTGATATGATGACCCAAAGGCCTAGGCTTAATGGCATGCACAATGATCCATTCATGAGGCATAAAGAGCCAAGGCTCCAAGGCATTGAAAGCATGTCAAATGCAAGTGTATGACCACATTTCATGGACTAAAATAACATTTAGAATGATGGCAAAGCATGCAAACATCACATGTATGGCATGGTAGGGGCCTCAAAACCCAAGGCTAGCCTAAGCATTTACCCTATAGCTATACAAAACATAAGTGATATGGTTATGGCAGCCCAAAAAAGTCCTAGAACAGCCCAAAACAAGAATAAAATCATGCTGGAGCAAAGCCAAAATATGCTAGGATGATGAGTCAAAACATCATGCACATAAAGCTAGTAAGCAAGATTTGTTTTACAAGTATATGGAGCATGCAAAGGATGACCAAACCAGCTATGGGCAAAGTCATGACATGGCAAAACATCACCAAAAACATGCTGAAATGGACTCAACATAAGCTAGGATAACATGCTAAAGCAAGAAGCATATAAAACTAGTTTATGAGATTTACACCACAAGTGTATTATACATGCATGGAGTGACAAAACCAACCCAAAAAAGATCTAAGACATGGTAAAACATCACCAAAAACCTATTGAAATGGACTCAACAAAAGCTAGGCAAACATGCTACTTTGATAAGCTACAAATGGGATTACACTACACATACAAGATGCATGCAAAAGGTGACCAAACCAGCCATGGACAGAGCCAAGGAAGGTCCTAAAAGTCACAAAAAAGGGCCTGAACCAAGCCTCAAAAGTACAGAGAGGCATGCTCCTTTGCAAGGCCAAAAATGCAAGCAAACAAAAACCAAAAGAGAAGGGGTCACCCCCTTTGATTTGAGACCTCAAAACCACATGCCTACCACTGAAAATCCACTGCATTTTAGTGGCTAAAAGGCCAAACCAAGACTACCTCGAAGGCCATAAGGCATGGCCCAAAACAAAGCTAAACAAAGCAAACAAGAGGGTTGTACACCCCTAACACCAAAAAGACCTTAAAAAAACTTTAAAAGAACTTACATACAAGACTTTTTTCAGTTGAAAGCAAGGCCTAAAACAATATGCAAGGATGGCCAAAATGAGATACAAAAAAGTGCTAAAAAAGGGGAAAATACTCACCCTTGAAGACCAACTTCGAAACCAACAACCTCAGGGGCCAAAAAATCACTTTCAAAGCTCAAGTAACCTTCCCAAGAGCCTCAGTCCAATGGTGGTGGTGTATCTCTATGTGTTGTAGTGTAAAAGTGCAAGGAAAAAGGACTAAACCACAACAATATAGAGAGAGAGTAAGAAATACAGAGAGAGAGCTATATCTCTTCTAAAATGGCTGAACCTCTGCTAAGGAGAAAAGGCCTCTCCTTATATAGAGGGAAAGCAATGCAAAGCTTCTTCAAGAAGCTTGGCAAGAGCTTCATCCCCCCATACACGTGTATGAAGGGGAGATGAAAAGATTCTAGTCGGCTCAAAAGATCTGGAGTGAAACCTGCTGAGACAGGGGTGCTGCCGGCCATCAGTGGTGGCCGGCAGTGGCTCATTGATGGCCGACAGGCTCAATCAATGGCCGGCAGCAACAAGGTAAAGGCCAGCAAGCCCAAAAGGGGGCCGACAGTGCACCAAGAAACACATTCTGAAAGGACCAAGTCATGGTCCAAGAATGGGGCAGAAAGGATACAGGGTTTGGAAAGTTCAAACCTGTGACGTTCCGCCGTGAAAGTCGAATACCCGTCGAGCAATCGAACTAGTTGTTGGGTGTACCTGTAAGCACAACCAAGTCTTGAGGACGGTCAAAAATCGGGTGTCTACAGGGACGTTTCATACTTCAAGTGATGAAACGTGCCTCAATTCTCGGTCGCTGACGCTCTTGATGATGCATGATAGAGTTTTAGGCTTTATATGTTTATTTGTGCATTCATTTTACATTGAATTTGCACAAGTTGGATCTTTGGCCATCATGCATCGGGATGCGTGATTGATGGTCTTGGATCCGACTATGCCTCTTCCTTGATATTTTGAGGTGATATGGGGTGACATAGTGCGTACATAACCTTGCGAGACCCTCCATTTTCTCTATTTTGTGCTCTGCTGCAGCTTGGTGTCACAGCACACCAGTGGCCGACACCCTCTTGTTGTTGGCCAGCAGTCCTTCATTCTTGGCCGGCAGTACCTGCTCTTGGTCGGTAGGGGGGTCGGCAGAAGCTCCTCATGGCCGGCAGGCCACTAGTGCACTCATCAACACTGTTTTTGGTAAGATCCAGCAACTAGTTCTCAAGGACACCCTGCAGACAGAGCCCTTTGAGAGCAACCAGAGAGCTTTTCAGGACGCCAACCGAGCATGCATCCTCTTCTCCTTTAACCAACGCTGGAACAGCATTGTTTATTGCTTACTTGTTAGTTAGCATTTGGATTTGTAATTTAATTAGTTAATTTGTTAATTAATTAAGTTTTATAATAATTAGTTGTAGCTAGTTATTCATTCGGTTATGTAATAATTAATTAGCTTGTTAGTTAGTTAATTAGTCGGTTTGTATTATTCATTTGGACCCTCCGTTGAGAGGGCGAATTTTGTAATAAGCGTGCGTGTGTGCGATGCATGTCTTCCAACCCCCATTTCTTTCGCCCTTTTACTTACCTGCTTTCAATGGTAAGTTTTAGGTCATTTTCAATTAGCATCCTTATGCTTTGCATGTGCATCCATTCATCTATCTTGCATGCACCAGGCTCGGCGCATCATACAAACTGCATTGTATTTCAATTCCGATTTGAATACATGATTATCAAGTTACATTTCACATGCCATTTTAGAATAGCCAAGCCTATTTCTAGTTGCATTTTGTATATGTTGCATTAGCCATTTTAAACATGAACTAGGATCATGCATGATTTCTAACTAGTTCTTTGTTTTGGCTCAGAGTACACTGTGAGTGTTTATGCTTTAGCATACTGCATGTGTATTAATGTTTCCATGATAGCATGCTTGCCATGAGACTAATTGCTTATTTGCTATAACTGCCTGAATGCCTGTGGGTGAAGGTTGGATTGCTTGAATTGGAACAATTCATTGAAATCCCTGATTTAGCCTACTTGCAAATAGCAAACTTCAAACCATTTTCAAACAAACAGATATGCAATGTTTTGTTCCAAATTAGGCGATCTAGTCTATACTTGTATGCTGTACGCATCACATAGTAAGATTAGCTAATTAATCGGAATAAGAGCACATGTGTTTTCAAAAATAAGATATCATGATTAATACAGGCCGATCTTTGATCGGGCGAGCGGGGGTGCTCATTACATGACCTTCCCCTCTCGTACCCAAGTTCCCGAGCCGAGGCAACTTTGGTGATGTCGGACATATGGCCTTAGGCACGAGTCAGGGTTTCCTAAATTCCCCCAAAACAAAATATTTAGGTGGCGACTCTGTATCTGGCAAACTAGTCCATGTTTGGCACTTCTTTATAAAAATTAGTTTTCCAAAACGATTTGCCGGATTTGGACTCTTTGGTGATTTATCGGTCTTGCATTGCACTTTGCGAGATTAGATTCATAACCATGACATTGAGTCCGAACTGTAGTAATAAGTCCAATGAACAAAACAGATTTCCGTGCCAATTTCGCGCGCGGGGGACCGTGGCGTTCGGGCACGTCTACAGTTACATAATATTCATTATCCATATATTTTACGAAAACTTTAATTATTTCTACTAGCATATGTAAAACAAATGGTAAAGTAGGAATATATATATATAAGAAAATAATTTTTTTAAAGTATCGAAAACTTTTAAAAAATCTTTATACAAGGCTACTTGATGCCAATTAAGTTCTGTGAGAGTCAGTACTCCTCTTTTTGATGTTGTTGCAAAAAATAAATCTCTTACTCTTCTTTGTTTACAAACTATTTTTAACATATTATATGTTGAATTCCACCTACTATCTGCATTTAAAATTAATTTTCTAAATGGCATATTTTCTCGTTGACAAATTTTTTTATATTTCGAAATTTGATTACCAAAAGACATAATAGTAACAACTGCATTTTTTATTGCAAGTACAGAAGTCTCGTATACATGCAGCTTCTTTAACAATCAAATTTAAAATATGGGCACAACAACAAATATGAAATAAATCACCATCAACAAGTAATTGTAAAGTTGATTTTAAATGAGCTACAATTTGATTATAATATGCTGCATTATCTAAACTAATTGTAAATATTTTATTTTGTAAAGCCCACTCATATAATACATTTCTTATTTTTACACCAAGCGAATGACCAGTATATGAAAGTTCAACTAATTTAAATGAAATAATTCTTTTATTTAATTTCCAATCATTATCAATAAAATGTGCAGTAATTCATTAATATTAAAAACCATTGTTTGACCACAGATTAGATGTTAAACAAACTCTTCCATTCAAATTTTTCAATATGTCAAATAATTCACTTTTAACATCTTCAAATTTCTTGAAAATCCTATTTCTAGTAGTATTTCTTGAAAAACTTTGATATTGCGGTGCAAAACTTTCGTTAATCATTTCGGTAAAATCGGGACATTCACTAGTAGTAAAAGGTTGTTCTTTTTTAATAATATAATCAACTACAGAATTTTGTGCACGTACAAGATCATATGAAAATGTTTGCAAATTACCAATTGATGAAGCCACTAATTGCATTTGACTTCGAATATCAGGTTGTTGACTTTGTAAATGTTTGTTAGCATGCCTTTTTAGATGACTAGTACCCCCTGCAGATGCAATACTAAGTAAATATGCATAATATATAATTTTTTCTTTAAATGTAATTGTACCATCAGGATTATTTATAGATATTTTTTCAAAATATTCCCAAACGCTACTACTTCTACTTCTAAATGATGATCCAACTGTTGGAAGAGGGATATTAGAAGGAGAATTAACAGATTCATGTTGTGTAGTATATGTATCAACATCGACATAAACATTAGGAATATTAGGATCCATAGTAACGTAAGTAAGACAATATATAAGAATTCACAATTAATTTAAATAATGTGTAAATACAATCAATAAAAAATAATAATTAATATATGTGCACAAATGATTAATGAAAAAAATGAGTAGCTAATAAATTTAATTAAACTAATTAATGTTACCAACTGGTGAATGCAATACAAAAATTGGCTTTTTCTGATAAAAGTTTCTTGTTGCACAATTGCATTGTCACTTAGGGATGGCACTTCACAATTAATTGAGAGTTAAAAGAGATTGAGAGTTTAAGAGAGATTGAGAGAGTTTAAGAGAGAGAGAGAGAGAATTATTTGTTGTGAGATTTATTTTGAAAAATGAAGGATATTTATAGTAGTTTTAAATGGGGAAACAAATTTATAAAATATATATATATTACCTGGGGTGTTCACGGTCGGTTCAACTTGGGTTTGCCCTTAGCCCGGCGGCCGAACCGACACCTTTGGGTTAAAGAATCAGTCACCCATCATCGACCGAACTAGTGTTCGAAATCGACTAAACCAAACAAATCGGTTAGACAATCGGTTCGGTCGATTTTGTAGATCCGAGAAGAGTAGAAAAAATATTATGAAAAATGGAATTAAAATTCAAAAACGACAAACTTAAACCCACATAAGTGTAGACACCCCATTTTTGACCGTCCTCAAGACTTGGACGTCACCGCTTGAACACTCGGTGATTATCCATGTTTGTGTTCGTTTGGAGTTCCCGGAGTTCTCGGCTCGCGCGCCTTGCCTCAGGACCTCCGAACTTGACTGTTTTGTGTTTGGTTTTGCACCAAACACCTGTGCTTTGCCTTAGAGGGGCAGGGAATGCTTTGTGAGGCATCCCCACATACCACCGGCTGTGGCTAGAGGCCACCGGCTGGCTGGTGTTGCCACCGGCACTATATTGTGCCGGTCGGCACTTGTTTTGGCAAAATGACCATTTTGCCCTGCCGACCACTGTGCACTTGCTTTCTGAGATATTTTCAGACAGCTGTGTGCCATTGGCTTCCCCTCCATACACGCGTATGGAGGGATGAGCCCTTGTTTGCTTAGCTTGTAAGTCTTACAAGTTCTATAAGAGGAAGGCTCTTCTTCTTGGCTTAAGGTTGGGAATTCTTGAGAGGTTTCAACCATTTTAGAGAGAGAGCAAGCTCTGGTTTTAGGTTAGATCATATATCTATCTTATCTCTCTCCTTTCTTGCTTACTTAGTACACTAGGTGCTTTAGTTCACACTTTTGCACACAAGCACCTAGTGCTCCACCTTCCTTTGGTTCTTGAGGGTCCAGAGGTTTGTTTTGAAGCTTTGGAGCTGGTTTGGTACTCAAGGAGGCCAACACATCATCTTTGTTGAAGAGGCTTCAAGGGTAAGACACTAACTCTCTTTTTACCCCATTCTTGTACCTTCCTTTTGCTTGCTTTATAACAGTTTTTGGGCTTAGTGTTTGGCACATAAAAGTTCTGATTTTTGACCCTCTTTATTGTATATTAAGAGTGCTTTGTGGTTTGGGGAGGTTTGACCCCCTTTAGACCTTGAAAAGGATCCCTTTTTGTGCTATTTTGGAGAGATCCGGGACTTGTGTGGTTGGACCTCTCCACCACTGAAATCTTGAGGGATTTCAGTGGTGGAGATGGTGCCTTAAAGTCCTAGAAAGGGGAGGGCCACCCCCTCTCCTTGATGTCCTTGAAAAGGGCAAGTTTTGCTTCCTTATGGAGCTTCATGCTTGAGTGTGTGTTGAGCATGTTTGACTTGTTTTCCATGCTTATATTGCCATGATATAACATGTTCTTAAGTTGGTTTAGGTCCCTTATGCATGCTTAGCATAGTTGCTTTGCAATGCCTATTTGATGCTTTAACATGTCTAGGTTGCATGCCTTTGTTTTGAACATGTTTTAGGCCTAGATCCATGAAGCTTGTGTGCTTATTTTGACATGATTTAGCTCTGTCCATAGCCATTTGGGTCGATATTGGCATGTATCATATAGCTCTTTTGCATTTGGCTTGTTGGCCTTGAGAGTATGAGTGTGTGGCATGCCATGCTTGCTTCATTTTTGATAGTTTGGAACCATCTAACATGCTATTTCAGTCCCTTAGAGGTGCTTGTATGTTTACATTGCATGCCTCTTTGTTGCTTCCTAAGCTTGTGTTGCATGCTCCATGTTTAGGCCTTGTTGCATGCCTTTGAATTCATGTCTCTTAGATGCCATCTAAGTGGTCCCTTGGGCCTAATTTGACATGCTAAAGCTCTGTTTTAGGTTGTTAAGTGCATGCCATATTTGCCTTGTATAAGCATGGTTTAATGCCTTATTGACTTGCTTTGAAGCCTAGGCCATTTGCATGTTTTGTTTGGCATACCTCATTGCATGATTTGGCATCATGTTTGACATGAATTTTAGAGCTTTCAATGCATGCTAGTTGGCTAGGTTTGGTCTCTTCAAGTGTGCTTAAGAGTTGCCATGATTCATGCCTTAGTGTTGATGCTTTAACATGTGCATGTGTGTGTGTGTCTAGTCTCCATTTGTAGGCATTTTGGCCATTGACTTTAGGCCTTTTGAGTTGCCTAAGTCCACCATTTCATTAGTTTGCATGTTTGACTCGCATGCTTATTTGAACTCTTTGCATAAGTGCATCACATTATCCATGTTGCACGCTAGATAATATGCTTAGGGCTTCGTCACATTGGCATGCATACCAAGCCTCTTGAAGTGAGTTTGATAGAGGTTTGGCACCCCTTTGTGCTTGTTTGCATGGCATGCATTTGAAAGCAAAGTTGCATTCTTGGTCCTTAGGGCCATCATGCATGAAAATGCGCGATTGGTGGTCCGGGAATCGAGACACATACCTCTTTGAGTCAATAACATGATAAGGGGTGTGTGTAGTGCATAAATACCTTGAATCACATTGCCATGCATTTTGTTGTCCTCTGCTGCTGTGGTCTGCAGGTTCTGCAGGAATTTTGTGCCGACCGGCACTGTTTAGTGCCGGCCGGCAGTAATTTGGCAGCCGATAGCTTTATTGAGTGCCGGTGGCCACACACTTCAGCCGGTGATGCTCTTCCTCAGCCGGTGGTGATCTCCAGTGCCCAAGGAAGTATTCCTGAAATTTTGGCAATCTTCAGAGGAGGAAAGCAGGGAAAACAGAGGCAATCATGCATGGCAGTGCGATTCCGAGCGAGTTCCGGGCGTGTGATGCATTTGGCCCTCATCCTGAGGCGATTTACTGTTTAATTAGATTAATTATTTTATTTAATTAATTTAGTTGATTTGTAATAATTAATTAGCTTGCGTAGTTAATTAATTTGTATTATTCTTTTAGTCCCTCCGAGCGAGGGCAAATTTGTAATAAGTGTGTGTGAGTGGGTGTATGTCTTCCAATCCCCACTTCTTTCTACCCCTTTTATTTACCTACTTACGATGGTGGATTAGGGCATACTTATTTTAGCATACCCTATGCAATGCATGCGTGCATTCATGCATTTGTTTACATGCACCGGGCTCGGTACATCATACAAACTGCATTGCAATTTTCAATTTCTAATTGAATACGTGCATCAAATGACTGCATTTCATATGCCATGTTTAGGGTCGGCCGAGCCTATTCTAGATTACATCTTGTCTGTGTTGCATTAGCCACTTAACATGAACTAGGTCATGCATGTTTGCTAACTAGTTTACTGTTTTTGGCACGGAGTACGATGTAAGTATTTTACGCTTTAGCATATCGCATGCGTGTGAATGTTGACATGACAGTATGCTTACCATGCGGCTAAATGCTTATGTGTGATAAACTGTTTAAATGCCTGTGGGTGGAGGTTGGATTGCTTGAGTTGGAATAATTCATTGAAATCCGTATTTTAGCCTACTTGCGAGTAGCAAAATCTAACACGTTTTTCGAGATAAAACGGGTATGCAATGTTTATTTCCAAGTTAGGCGATCTAGTCTATACTTTTGTGTTGCGCGCATCACATAGTAATTCTAGGTTAATAACCGGAATAAGAACGCATAAAGTTTTCAAAAACGGATATCACGGTTAGTAGAGGCCGGTCTTCGGACCGGGCGAAAGGGGGTGCTCATAGCTGACCTTCCCCGATCGTACCCAGGCTCCCGAGCCAAGACCACTTTGGTGATGACGGACACGTGGCCTTCGGCACCGAGTCAGGGTTTCCTAAATTTCCCAATTAAAAAATATTTAGGTGGCGACTCTGTAATCTGGCAAAGCAGTCCATGTTTGGCACTACTTTTCAAAAATCTGTTTTCTCAAACGATTTGCCGGATTTGGACTCTTTGGTTCAGATTTAGAACCGCGACACAAAAGGGAGTCCGAACTGTAGCGCGAGGTCCCCCCCCGCGGACGTGCTACAATAAGCATCCAATCTGCAACCAAAAAAAAAAAAACACTTGTTTAAACATATACATATATTTCTTACAATTAGAATGAGACTTGAGGAGAGAAAATAAAAATAAAAAAAGCGAGGGATCGCCATTGTTTATCATCGTCACTGCCATTGCTCATCGCAGCCGTAGCCGCAGCCGCAGCCGCAACCACGACCATCGCTCATTATCACCAACATCATTATTTGTCATCCACCACCACCGCCACATCACCAATAAAAAGAGGGTATGGAGAAAAGAGAAGTAGAGATGATAGAGAGTAAGATGGATGGATTTGTTACTAAAGGAAAAAAAAAAAAAAAAAAGGAAGTCGAGATAAGGGAGGGTAAGAGATAGATGGATCTGTTTCGAAAGAGAGATGAACTAATGGAGAAGTTCGAGAGAAACAGAGAGAGAGAGAGAGAGAGAGAGAGAGAGAGAGAGAGAGAGAGGGTAAGAAAGATGAGGCAGAGTCACGGAGGGTGGGTGAGAAAGTAGAAGAGATTGTGGTTTGACATATATATATATATATAGAGAGAGAGAGAGAGAAAGAGAGAGAGAGAGAGTCGAAAAGGAGTTAGAATTGAGAAGACAGAAAGAGATGAGATGAAATGAGATGTTAGGGGTCAGAGAGAAGGTGTCAAAATTGAGGAGATAAAGAGAGTTAAATGAAGGGTCAATCAAATATTTGATTAGAAAATATATAATGATTTTGAAAATATAAAAGTCTAGAGATTTTACATTTCAAAGACAAAGGTAGACAGTAAGTGCTGTTTTTGGTTACACTCCCTAGGCAAGTAAGGTAACATAATAATAAAATATATATCTTTAATTCGGTCAGACCAGTTTAGGCAGATTCAATTATATTATATCCTACCTCTGTCCAAAATTCATAGAAATTTTAAATTTTGCATCCGCAGCCGACCAAGTTATCGGTCGAAACTACTCGTATCGCATCCGGGTTGAGCGGGTCAGGTTGGTTTCATGGGTTGTTTGGATATTTGAACACCCCTAATATTACCATGTGAATTATGACTATTTGTATATATTACCGTTTGAATTTTTTTATGATTGTCCGTCTTTACTAATTTATGATCGTTTGAATATATATATATTTTTTCATTCAATGAATGAAGAAGAGTGTGAGTTGAGTGATTGATGAGATACAACAAACCAAAGTAGGCTAGGCTAGTAGGGTCTCGGTTTTCCCCCTTCATGTATTGTATTTTCAACTCGGGTTCCATGGTTGATTGTTGAGTTGTTTATCTTGTTTCCGTCCTTTAAGTCTTTGTATTCGAGTTTTGGGATGTGTTGGGCAGGTTTGGAACAGGTTGGGTGTGTTTTGAAACAAATGGTTGCTGTCCAAATTTTGGTATCTTCGCTCGAGCGAGATTTCTGTTTTAGTTCCTTCGCTCGAGCCAGCTTTGAGTGGTGTGTCTCTTCGCTCGAGCAAGAGGTCTTGCGCTCGAGCGTGCGTCTACGTCTCTTTTGGACCTGAAGGTTGTCATTCTTGGCTCGAGCGGGATTTCCTTCGCTCGAGCGAGCGAGGTCTATGTTTTGAGTTTCTTTGCTCGAGCAAGCAGTCCTACGCTCGAGCATGCTTCTGGGTTGCAGACCTGAAGCTTCGCATTGTTCGCTCGAGCAACGCTTATTGCGCTCAAGCAAGGGTATTTTGTGTCTGGTCGCTCGAGCGACCACTCCTTCGCTCGAGCGAGCCTCGAGTTTATCAATTCACAGCAGCGGGTAAAACACCACTTCTTCATCTCCATTTCTCTCAAAACCCTAGATTCGGCACTCTCTCTCTCTAAAACACCCCTTCTCTCTTCAAGAGCACTTGATCTAGAGGGTTTCTACCCTACTCCCTTTGTAAAAAGTGTGGAGCTTTGCGTGGGCTTCGTTTTGATCCGAAAATTTTGGGATTTGGAGCATCTTGAGTTTCCTCCTTCATCTCCTTTGAGTCTCTCCATTTGAGGTAGGGATTTCTTGAGTTATATATACATGTTTTGCTATCTAAAGGTTGATTTTAAAAGTGTTTTGAGGTTATTATGTTAAGTTTGATTTTTGCTCCAAAGGTAAAATGAGTTTTGAAAATAGGGGTTTAAATCTCAACACTTTTGCTAACCCTAGTGGGTTTCCACTTTATTTAACTCAAGGAATATAAGTTGGGTGGGTTTCACCAAGAAATGGGAAAGGTGGGGGTTTTTGATGAAAACCCTGGAGATTGGGGATTTTTGGATAAATATGGAAAGTTTTTGACATATTGAAATGGGTGTTTTGTTTTAAAAAGCTATTGTTGAATAAATGATGATATATATAGTTATGGAATGACAATTGTTGTGCACCGTGGATAATGATTGTAGCTATGTATTAATGGCTCATGGGGATCTTGTAAAAGAACAGTGAAGAGGGGAAATGGAAATTGTGAATGTTGGCATTATTATGGAGACATTGAAATGGGAGAGATGTTATGAGATATTATGTAATGCATCATGTTCTCATTTGATTTATTAACATTGTTACACATATTGAAATGAATGGGAAAAGGTTTTCTTTGAAAAAGATTATGTTGTAATGAGAATTATGGAAACGTGAATGGGGTAAATATGTGGTAAGTCCAGATAGGGGATGTAGTTGAATTTGTTAAGTTGGCCTGAGTGTCCACAGTGAAAGACCCAAAAGCCGCGAGGATAGGTGTCGAGCCTTCCAGTTAATACCGGTAAAAATGACAGTTTCGTAGTACTCGTAGAGTCTACTTGCAGACACCAGCCTAGGGATTACCAGTGTCGTATTTACCGCCCCTATTGATTAATCTGGAAATTTTGGGAAAAATGTTGAGTTTGCAAATGATTGTCGGAAGGATAGAAACTTTTAAATGTGCATGAAATGGACTTTCTTATAAAGATGCATGGCATGGTATTGACAATTGCATTTGTTTTAAAGAGTATGCATAACTATATATACTTTGTAAGAATTCTCTACTGGGCTTTGTGCTCACCTCTATGGGATTTGGTGTAGGTAAAGATGTGGTGATCCCGCCGAACTGAGGGCGTGGATATTTTGAGAAGAGTACATAGCTCTTTATTTTGTGTAATTCTTTTGAGCCAAGGGCTAATATGTATGGGTTGCAGAAATCATTTTTGTGTAACCAGGCTTATGCCTTGGAAGATGTAAGCCCTTAAGGGCATTGTGGTGTCTTGAGAATGGACGCTTTACATGCTATAGATTCATACTTTTGTATTGATGAATGTGAAACCGCATCTAAAACTTTTGTAAAGACTCTTTTTATTTGTGTAAAGATGGGCAGATTATTGTTATTGTTGGGTGAATGTTGAATTAATTCGGGGCGTTAATTTTTTAAATGGGGAAACAAATTTATAAAATATATACATATATATATACATCTATTACCTAGGGGTGTTCACGGTCGGTTCAACTTGGGTTTGCCCTTAGCCCGGCAGCCGAACCGACACCTTTGGGTTAAAGAATCAGTCACCCATCATCGACCGAACTAGGGTTCGAAATCGACCAAACCAAACAAATCGGTTAGACAATCGGTTCGGTCGATTTTGTAGATCCGAGAAGAGTGGAAAAAAATATTATGAAAAATGGAATTAAAATTCAAAAATAACAAACTTAAACCCACATAAAAATCCAATCTGAAACCAAAAAAAAAACACTTGTATAAACATATACATATATTTCTTACAATTAGAATGAGAGTTGAGGAGAGAAAATAAAATAAAATAAAAAAGTGAGGGATCGCCATTGTTTATCATCGTCACTGCCATTGCTCATCGCAGCCGCTGCCGCAACCACGACCATCGCTCATTATCGCCACCATCATTATTTTGTCATCCACCACCACCGCCACATCACCAATAGAAAGAGGGTATGGAGAAAAGAGAAGTAGAGATGATAGAGAGTAAGATGGATGGATTTGTTACTAAAGGAAAAAAAAAAAAAAAAAAAAAAGGAAGTCGAGATAAGGGAGGGTAAGAGATAGATGGATCTGTTCCGAGAGAGAGATGAACTAATGGAGAAGTTCGAGAGAAACAGAGAGAGAGAGAGAGAGAGAGAGAGAGAGAGAGGGGAGAGAGAGAGGGTAAGAAAGATGAGGCAGAGTCACAAAGGGTGGGTGGGAAAGTAAAAGAGTTTGTGGTTTGACATATATATATATATAGAGAGAGAGAGAGTGTGTGTGTGGAAAAGGAGTCAGAATTGAGAAGAGAGAAAGAGATGAGATGAAATGAGATGTTAGGGGCCAGAGAGAAGGTGTCAAAATTGAGGAGATAAAGAGAGTTAAGTGAAGGGTCAATCAAATATTTGATTGGAAAATATATAACGATCTTGAAAATATAAAAGCCTACAGTTTTTACAGTTCAGAGACAAAGGTAGACAGTAAGTGTTGTTTTTGGTTAAACTCCCTAGGCAAGTAAGGTAATATAATAATAAAATATATATCTTTAATTCGGTTAGATCAGTTTTGCCAGATTCAATTATATTATATCCTACCACTGTCCAAAATTCATAGAAATTTTAAATTTTGCATCCGTAGCCGGCCAAGTTATTGGTCGAAACTGCTCGTATCACATCCAGGTTGAGCGGGTCAGGTTGGTGTCATGGGTTGTTTGGATATTTGAACACCCCTAATATTACCATGTGAATTATGACTATTTGTATATATTACCGTTTGAATTTTTTTCTGATTGTCCGTCTTTACTAATTTATGATCGTTTGAATATATATATATATATATTTTTTCATTCAATGAACGAAGAAGAGTGTGAGTTGAGTGATTGATGAGATACAACAAACCAAAGTAGGCTAGGCTAGTAGGGTCTCGGTTTTCCCCCTTCATGTATTGTATTTTCAACTCGGGTTCCATGGTTGATTGTTGAGTTGTTTATCTTGTTTCCGTCCTTTAAGTCTTTGTATTCGAGTTTTGGGATGTGTTAGGCAGGTTTGGAACAGGTTGGGTGTGTTTTGAAACAAATGGTTGCTGTCCAAATTTTGGTATCTTCACTCGAGCGAGATTTGTGTTTTAGTTCCTTCGCTCGAGCCAGCTTTGAGTGGTGTGTCTCTTCGCTCGAGCAAGAGGTCTTGCGCTCGAGCGTGCGTCTACGTCTCTTTTGGACCTGAAGGTTGTCATTCTTGGCTCGAGCGGGATTTCCTTCGCTCGAGCGAGCGAGGTCTATGTTTTGAGTTTCTTCGCTCGAGCAAGCGGTCCTACGCTCGAGCATGCTTCTGGGTTGCAGACCTGAAGCTTCGCATTGTTCGCTCGAGCGACGCTTATTGCGCTCGAGCGAGGGTATTTTGCGTCTGGTCGCTCGAGCGACCACTCCTTCGCTCGAGCGAGCCTCGAGTTTATCAATTCACAGCAGCGGGTAAAACACCACTTCTTCATCTCCATTTCTCTCAAAACCCTAGATTCAGCACTCTCTCTCTCTAAAACACCCCTTCTCTCTTCAAGAGCACTTGATCTAGAGGGTTTCTACCCTACTCCCTTTGTAAAAAGTGTGGAGCTTTGCGTGGGCTTCGTTTTGATCCGAAAATTTTGGGATTTGGAGCATCTTGAGTTTCCTCCTTCATCTCCTTTGAGTCTCTCCATTTGAGGTAGGGATTTCTTGAGTTATATATACATGTTTTGCTATCTAAATGTTGATTTTAAAAGTGTTTTGAGGTTATTGTGTTAAGTTTGATTTTTGCTCCAAAGGTAAAATGAGTTTTGAAAATAGGGGTTTAAATCTCAACCCTTTTGCTAACCCTTGTGGGTTTCCACTTTATTTAACTCAAGGAATATAAGTTGGGTGGGTTTCACCAAGAAATGGGAAAGGTGGGGGTTTTTGATGAAAACCCTGGAGATTGGGGATTTTTGGATAAATATGGAAAGTTTTTGACATATTGAAATGGGTGTTTTGTTTTAAAAAGCTATTGTTGAATAAATGATGATATATATAGTTATGGAATGACAATTGTTGTGCACCGTGGATAATGATTGTAGCTATGTATTAATGGCTCATGGGGATCTTGTAAAAGAACAGTGAAGAGGGGAAATGGAAATTGTGAATGTTGGCATTATTATGGAGACATTGAAATTGGAGAGATGTTATGAGATATTATGTAATGCATCATGTTCTCATTTGATTTATTAACATTGTTACACATATTGAAATGAATGGGAAAAGGTTTACTTTAAAAAAGATTATGTTGTAATGAGAATTATGGAAACGTGAATGGGGTAAACACGTGGTAAGTCCGGATTGGGGATGTAGTTGCATTTGTTAAGTTGGCCTGAGTGTCCACAGTGAAAGACCCAAAAGCCGCGCGGATAGGTGTCGAGCCTTCCAGTTAATACCGGTAAAAATGACAGTTTCGTAGTACTCGTAGAGTCTACTTGCAGACACCAGCCTAGGGATTACCAGTGTCGTATTTACCGCCCCTATTGATTAATCTGGAAATTTTGGGGAAAATGTTGAGTTGGCAAATGATTGTCGGAAGGATAGAAACTTTTAAATGTGCATGAAATGGACTTTCTTATAAAGATGCATGGCATGGTATTGACAATTGCATTTGTTTTAAAGAGTATGCATAACTATATATACTTTGTAAGAATTCTCTACTGGGCTTTGTGCTCACCTCTATGGGATTTGGTGTAGGTAAAGATGTGGTGATCCCGCCGAACTGAGGGCGTGGATATTTTGAGAAGAGTACATAGCTCTTTATTTTGTGTAATTCTTTTGAGCCAAGGGCTAATGTGTATGGGTTGCAGAAATCATTTTTGTGTAACCAGGCTTATGCCTTGGAAGATGTAAGCCCTTAAGGGCATTGTGGTGTCTTGAGAATGGACGCTTTACATGCTATAGATTCATACTTTTGTATTGATGAATGTATAACCGCATCTAAAACTTTTGTAAAGACTCTTTTTATTTGTGTAAAGATGGGCAGATTATTGTTATTGTTGGGTGAATGTTGAATTAATTCGGGGCGTTAATTTTTTAAATGGGGAAACAAATTTATAATATATATACACATCTATTACCTAGGGGTGTTCACGGTCGGTTCAACTTGGGTTTGCCCTTAGCCCGGCAGCCGAACCGACACCTTTGGGTTAAAGAATCAGTCACCCATCATCGACCGAACTAGGGTTCGAAATCGACCAAACCAAACAAATCGGTTAGACAATCGGTTCGGTCGATTTTGTAGATTCGAGAAGAGTGGAAAAAAATATTATGAAAAATGGAATTAAAATTCAAAAATAACAAACTTAAACCCACATAAAAATCCAATCTGAAACCAAAAAAAAAAAAAAAAACACTTGTATAAACATATACATATATTTCTTACAATTAGAATGAGAGTTGAGGAGAGAAAATAAAATAAAATAAAAAAGTGAGGGATCGCCATTGTTTATCATCGTCACTGCCATTGCTCATCGCAGCCGCAGCCGCAACCACGACCATCGCTCATTATCGCCACCATCATTATTTTGTCATCCACCACCACCGCCACATCACCAATAGAAAGAGGGTATGGAGAAAAGAGAAGTAGAGATGATAGAGAGTAAGATGGATGGATTTGTTACTAAAGGAAAAAAAAAAAAAAAAAAAAAGGAAGTCGAGATAAGGGAGGGTAAGAGATAGATGGATCTGTTCCGAGAGAGAGATGAACTAATGGAGAAGTTCGAGAGAAACAGAGAGAGAGAGAGAGAGAGAGAGAGAGAGAGAGAGAGGGGAGAGAGAGAGGGTAAGAAAGATGAGGCAGAGTCACAAAGGGTGGGTGGGAAAGTAAAAGAGATTGTGGTTTGACATATATATATATAGAGTGAGAGAGTGTGTGTGTGTGGAAAAGGAGTCAGAATTGAGAAGAGAGAAAGAGATGAGATGAAATGAGATGTTAGGGGCCAGAGAGAAGGTGTCAAAATTGAGGAGATAAAGAGAGTTAAGTGAAGGGTCAATCAAATATTTGATTGGAAAATATATAACGATCTTGAAAATATAAAAGCCTACAGTTTTTACAGTTCAGAGACAAAGGTAGACAGTAAGTGTTGTTTTTGGTTAAACTCCCTAGGCAAGTAAGGTAATATAATAATAAAATATATATCTTTAATTCTGTTAGATCAGTTTTGCCAGATTCAATTATATTATATCCTACCACTGTCCAAAATTCATAGAAATTTTAAATTTTGCATCCGTAGCCGGCCAAGTTATTGGTCGAAACTGCTCGTATCACATCCAGGTTGAGCGGGTCAGGTTGGTGTCATGGGTTGTTTGGATATTTGAACACCCCTAATATTACCATGTGAATTATGACTATTTGTATATATTACCGTTTGAATTTTTTTCTGATTGTCCGTCTTTACTAATTTATGATCGTTTGAATATATATATATATATATATATATTTTCATTCAATGAACGAAGAAGAGTGTGAGTTGAGTGATTGATGAGATACAACAAACCAAAGTAGGCTAGGCTAGTAGGGTCTCGGTTTTCCCCCTTCATGTATTGTATTTTCAACTCGGGTTCCGTGGTTGATTGTTGAGTTGTTTATCTTGTTTCTGTCCTTTAAGTCTTTGTATTCGAGTTTTGGGATGTGTTAGGCAGGTTTGGAACAGGTTGGGTGTGTTTTGAAACAAATGGTTGCTGTCCAAATTTTGGTATCTTCACTCGAGCGAGATTTGTGTTTTAGTTCCTTCGCTCGAGCCAGCTTTGAGTGGTGTGTCTCTTCGCTCGAGCAAGAGGTCTTGCGCTCGAGCGTGCGTCTACGTCTCTTTTGGACCTGAAGGTTGTCATTCTTGGCTCGAGCGGGATTTCCTTCGCTCGAGCGAGCGAGGTCTATGTTTTGAGTTTCTTCGCTCGAGCAAGCGGTCCTACGCTCGAGCATGCTTCTGGGTTGCAGACCTGAAGCTTCGCATTGTTCGCTCGAGCGACGCTTATTGCGCTCGAGCGAGGGTATTTTGTGTCTGGTCGCTCGAGCGACCACTCCTTCGCTCGAGCGAGCCTCGAGTTTATCAATTCACAGCAGCGGGTAAAACACCACTTCTTCATCTCCATTTCTCTCAAAACCCTAGATTCAGCACTCTCTCTCTCTAAAACACCCCTTCTGTCTTCAAGAGCACTTGATCTAGAGGGTTTCTACCCTACTCCCTTTGTAAAAAGTGTGGAGCTTTGCGTGGGCTTCGTTTTGATCCGAAAATTTTGGGATTTGGAGCATCTTGAGTTTCCTCCTTCATCTCCTTTGAGTCTCTCCATTTGAGGTACGGATTTCTTGAGTTATATATACATGTTTTGCTATCTAAATGTTGATTTTAAAAGTGTTTTGAGGTTATTGTGTTAAGTTTGATTTTTGCTCCAAAGGTAAAATGAGTTTTGAAAATAGGGGTTTAAATCTCAACCCTTTTGCTAACCCTTGTGGGTTTCCACTTTATTTAACTCAAGGAATATAAGTTGGGTGGGTTTCACCAAGAAATGGGAAAGGTGGGGGTTTTTGATGAAAACCCTGGAGATTGGGGATTTTTTGATAAATATGGAAAGTTTTTGACATATTGAAATGGGTGTTTTGTTTTAAAAAGCTATTGTTGAATAAATGATGATATATATAGTTATGGAATGACAATTGTTGTGCACCGTGGATAATGATTGTAGCTATGTATTAATGGCTCATGGGGATCTTGTAAAAGAACAGTGAAGAGGGGAAATGGAAATTGTGAATGTTGGCATTATTATGGAGACATTGAAATTGGAGAGATGTTATGAGATATTATGTAATGCATCATGTTCTCATTT
Source organism: Camellia granthamiana (assembly GCA_036172215.1). NCBI lineage: Eukaryota > Viridiplantae > Streptophyta > Magnoliopsida > Ericales > Theaceae > Camellia > Camellia granthamiana. The sequence goes on along the minus strand of CM069903.1, from coordinate 59,774,678 downwards.
GATTTATTAACATTGTTACACATATTGAAATGAATGGGAAAAGGTTTACTTTAAAAAAGATTATGTTGTAATGAGAATTATGGAAACGTTAATGGGGTAAACACGTGGTAAGTCCGGATTGGGGATGTAGTTGCATTTGTTAAGTTGGCCTGAGTGTCCACAGTGAAAGACCCAAAAGCCGCGCGGATAGGTGTCGAGCATTCCAGTTAATACCGGTAAAAATGACAGTTTCGTAGTACTCATAGAGTCTACTTGCAGACACCAGCCTAGGGATTACCAGTGTCGTATTTACCGCCCCTATTGATTAATCTGGAAATTTTGGGAAAAATGTTGAGTTGGCAAATGATTGTCGAAAGGATAGAAACTTTTAAATGTGCATGAAACGGACTTTCTTATAAAGATGCAACGCATCGTATTGACAATTGCATTTGTTTTAAAGAGTATGCATAACTATATATACTTTGTAAGAATTCTCTACTGGGCTTTGTGCTCACCTCTATGGGATTTGGTGCAGGTAAAGATGTGGTGATCCCGCCGAACTGAGGGAGTGGATATTTTGAGAAGAGTACATAGCTCTTTATTTTGTGTAATTCTTTTGAGCCAAGGGCTAATGTGTATGGGTTGCAGAAATCATTTTTGTGTAACCAGGCTTATGCCTTGGAAGATGTAAGCCCTTAAGGGCATTGTGGTGTCTTGAGAATGGACGCTTTACATGCTATAGATTCATACTTTTGTATTGATGAATGTATAACCGCATCTAAAACTTTTGTAAAGACTCTTTTTATTTTTGTAAAGATGGGCAGATTATTGTTATTGTTGGGTGAATGTTGAATTAGTTCGGGGCGTTACAATTTTAAATGGGGAAACAAATTTATAAAATATATACATATATATATATTACCTAGGGGTGTTCACGGTCGGTTCAACTTGGGTTTGCCCTTAGCCCGGCAGCCGAACCAACACCTTTGGGTTAAAGAATCAGTCACCCATCATCGACCGAACTAGGGTTCGAAATCGACCAAACCAAACAAATCGGTTAGACAATCGGTTCGGTCGATTTTTTAGCTCCGAGAAGAGTAGAAAAAATATTACGAAAAATGGAATTAAAATTCATAAATAACAAACTTAAACCGACATAAACATCCAATCTGAAACCCAAAAAAAAAAGAAAAAACACTTGTATAAACATATACATATATTTCTTACAATTAGAATGAGACTTGAGGAGAGGAAACAAAATAAAATAAAAAAGTGAGGGATCGCCATTGTTTATCATCATCACTGCCATTGCTCATCGCAACCGCAGCCGCAACCACGACCATCGCTCATTATCACCACCATCATTATTTTGTCATCCACCACCACCGCCACATCACCAATAGAAAGAGGGTATGGAGAAAAGAGAAGTAAAGATGATAGAGAGTAAGATGGATGGATTTGTTACTAAAGGGAAAAAAAAAAAAAGGAAGTCGAGATAAGGGAGGGTAAGAGATAGATGGATCTGTTTCAAGAGAGAGTTGAACTAGTGGAGAAATTCGAGAGAGAGAGAGCGAGAGAGAGAGAGAGAGAGAGAGAGGGTAAGAATGATGAGGCAGAGTCAAAAAGGGTGGGTGAGAAAGTAAAAGAGATTGTGGTTTGACATATATATATAGAGAGAGAGAGTGTGTGTGTGTGTGGAAAAGGAGTTAGAATTGAGAAGAGAGAAAGAGATGAGATGAAATGAGATGTTAGGGGCCAGAGAGAAGGTGTCAAAATTAAGGAGATAAAGAGAGTTAAGTGAAGGGTCAATCAAATATTTGATTGGAAAATATATAACGATCTTGAAAACATAAAAGTCTACAGTTTTTACATTTCAGAGACAAAGGTAGACAGTAAGTGTTGTTTTTGGTTAAACTCCCTAGGCAAGTAAGGTAATATAATAATAAAATATATATCTTTAATTCGGTCAGATCAGTTTTGGCAGATTCAATTATATTATATCCTACCTCTGTCCAAAATTCATAGAAATTTTAAATTTTGCATCCGCAGCCGACCAAGTTATTGGTCGAAACTGCTCGTATCGCATCCGGGTTGAGCGGGTCAAGTTGGGGTCATGGGTTGTTTGGATATTTGAACACCCCTAATATTACCATGTGCATTATGACTATTTGTATATATTACCGTTTGAATTTTTTTATGATTGTCCGTCTTTACTAATTTATGATCGTTTGAATATATATATATATATTTTTTCATTCAATGAACGAAGAAGAGTGTGAGTTGAGTGATTGATGAGATACAACAAACCAAAGTAGGCTAGGCTAGTAGGGTCTCGGTTTTCCCCCTTCATGTATTGTATTTTCAACTCGGGTTCCATGGTTGATTGTTGAGTTGTTTATCTTGTTTCCGTCCTTTAAGTCTTTGTATTCGAGTTTTGGGATGTGTTAGGCAGGTTTGGAACAGGTTGGGTGTGTTTTGAAACAAATGGTTGCTATCCAGATTTTGGTATCTTCGCTCGAGCGAGATTTGTGTTTTAGTTCCTTCGCTCGAGCCAGCTTTGAGTGGTGTGTCTCTTCACTCGAGCAAGAGGTCTTGCGCTCGAGCGTGCATCTACGTCTCTTTCGGACCTGAAGGTTGTCATTCTTGGCTCGAGCGAGATTTCCTTCGCTCGAGCGAGCGAGGTCTATGTTTTGAGTTTCTTCGCTCGAGCAAGCGGTCCTACGCTCGAGCATGCTTCTGGGTTGCAGACCTGAAGCTTCGCATTGTTCGCTCGAGCGACGCTTATTGCGCTCGAGCGAGGGTATTTTGTGTCTGGTCGCTCGAGCGACCACTCCTTCGCTCGAGCAAGCCTCGAGTTTATCAATTCACAGCAGCGGGTAAAACACCACTTCTTCATCTCCATTTCTCTCAAAACCCTAGATTCGGCACTCTCTCTCTCTAAAACACCCCTTCTCTCTTCAAGAGCACTTGATCTAGAGGGTTTCTACCCTACTCCCTTTGTAAAAAGTGTGGAGCTTTGCGTGGGCTTCGTTTTGATCCGAAAATTTCGGGATTTGGAGCATCTTGAGTTTCCTCCTTCATCTCCTTTGAGTCTCTCCATTTGAGGTAGGGATTTCTTGAGTTATATATACATGTTTTGCTATCTAAATGTTGATTTTAAAAGTGTTTTGAGGTTATTGTCTTAAGTTTGATTTTTGCTCCACAGGTAAAATGAGTTTTGAAAATAGGGGTTTAAATCTCAACCCTTTTGCTAACCCTAGTCGGTTTCCACTTTATTTAACTCAAGGAATATAAGTTGGGTGGGTTTCACCAAGAAATGGGAAAGGTGGGGGTTTTTGATGAAAACCCTGGAGATTGGGGATTTTTGGATAAATATGGAAAGTTTTTGACATATTGAAATGGGTGTTTTGTTTAAAAATGCTATTGTTGAATAAATGATGATATATATAGTTATGGAATTACAATTGTTGTGCACCGTGGATAATGATTGTAGCTATGTATTAATGGCTCATGGGGATCTTGTAAAAGAACAGTGAAGAGGGGAAATGGAAATTGTGAATGTTGGCATTATTATGGAGACATTGAAATTGGAGAGATGTTATGAGATATTATGTAATGCATCATGTTCTCATTTGATTTATTAACATTGTTACACATATTGAAATGAATGGGAAAAGGTTTTCTTTGAAAAAGATTATGTTGTAATGAGAATTATGGAAACGTGAATGGGGTAAATACGTGGTAAGTCCGGATAGGGGATGTAGTTGAATTTGTTAAGTTGGTCTGAGTGTCCAGGGTGAAAGACCCAAAAGCCGCGCGGATAGGTGTCGAGCCTTCCAGTTAATACCAGTAAAAATGACAGTTTCGTAGTACTCGTAGAGTCTACTTGCAGACACCAGCCTAGGGATTACCAATGTCGTATTTACCGCCCCTATTGATTATTCTGGAAATTTTGGGAAAAATGTTGAGTTGGCAAATGATTGTCGACAGGATAGAAACTTTTAAATGTGCATGAAACGGAGTTTCTTATAAAGATGCATGGCATGGTATTGACAATTGCATTTGTTTTAAAGAGTATGCATAACTATATATACTTTGTAAGAATTCTCTACTGGGCTTTGTGCTCACCTCTATGGGATTTGGTGCAGGTAAAGATGTGGTGATCCCGCCGAACTGAGGGCGTGGATATTTTGAGAAGAGTACATAGCTCTTTATTTTGTGTAATTCTTTTGAGCCAAGGGCTAATGTGTATGGGTTGCAAAAATCATTTTGTGTAACCAGGCTTATGCCTTGGAAGATGTAAGCCCTTAAGGGCATTGTGGTGTCTTGAGAATGGACGCTTTACATGGTATAGATTCAGACTTTTGTATTGATGAATGTATAACCACATCTAAAACTTTTGTAAAGACTCTTTTTGTTTGTGTAAAGATGGGCAGATTATTGTTATTATTGGGTGAATGTTAAATTAATTTGTGGCGTTACAATTTTAAATGGGGAAACAAATTTATAAAATATATACATATATATATATTACCTAGGGGTGTTCACGGTCGGTTCAACTTGGGTTTGCCCTTAGCCCGGCAGCCGAACCGACACCTTTGGGTTAAAGAATCAGTCACCCATCATCGACCGAACTAGGGTTCGAAATCGACCAAACCAAACAAATCGGTTAGACAATCGGTTCGGTCGATTTTTTAGATCCGAGAAGAGTAGAAAAAATATTACGAAAAATGGAATTAAAATTCATAAATAACAAACTTAAACCCACATAAACATCCAATCTGAAACCCAAAAAAAAAAAAAAAAACACTTGTATAAACATATACATATATTTCTTACAATTAGAATGAGACTTGAGGAGAGAAAACGAAATAAAATAAAAAAGTGAGGGATCGCCATTGTTTATCATCGTCACTACCATTGCTCATCGCAGCCGCAGCCGCAACCACGACCATCGCTCATTATCACCACCATCATTATTTTGTCATCCACCACCACCGCCACATCACCAATAGAAACAGGGTATGTAGAAAAGAGAAGTAGAGATGATAGAGAGTAAGATGGATGGATTTGTTACTAAAGGGAAAAAAAAAAAAAGGAAGTCGAGATAAGGGAGGGTAAGAGATAGATGGATCTGTTTCGAGAGAGAGATGAACTAGTGGAGAAATTCAAGAGAGAGAGAGAGAGAGAGAGAGAGAGAGAGAGAGAGAGAGGGTAAGAATGATGAGGCAGAGTCAAAAAGGGTGGGTGAGAAAGTAAAAGAGATTGTGGTTTGACATATGTATATATCTATAAAGAGAGAGAGTGTCTGTGTGTGTGGAAAAGGAGTCAGAATTGAGAAGAGAGAAAGAGATGAGATGAAATGAGATGTTAGGGGCCAGAGTGAAGGTGTCAAAATTGAGGAGATAAAGAGAGTTAAGTGAAGGGTTAATCAAATATTTGATTGGAAAATATATAACGATCTTGAAAATATAAAAGTCTACAGTTTTTACAGTTCAGAGACAAAGGTAGACAGTAAGTGTTGTTTTTGGTTAAACTCCCTAGGCAAGTAAGGTAATATAATAATAAAATATATATCTTTAATTCGGTCATATCAGTTTTGGCAGATTCAATTATATTATATCCTACCTCTGTCCAAAATTCATAGAAATTTTAAATTTTGCATCCGCAGCCAACCAAGACATTGGTCGAAACGGCTCGTATCGCATCCGGGTTGAGTGGGTCAGGTTGGGGTCATGGGTTGTTTGGATATTTGAACACCCCTAATATTACCATGTGCATTATGACCATTTGTATATATTACCGTTTGAATTTTTTTATGATTGTCCGTCTTTACTAATTTATGATCGTTTGAATATATATATATATTTTCATTCAATGAATGAAGAAGAGTGTGAGTTGAGTGATTGATGAGATACAACAAACCAAAGTAGGCTAGGCTAGTAGGGTCTCGGTTTTCCCCCTTCATGTATTGTATTTTGAACTCGGGTTCCATGGTTGATTGTTGAGTTGTTTATCTTGTTTCTGTCCTTTAAGTCTTTGTATTCGAGTTTTGGGATGTGTTAGGCAGGTTTGGAACAGGTTGGGTGTGTTTTGAAACAAATGGTTGCTGTCCAGATTTTGGTATCTTCGCTCGAGCGAGATTTGTGTTTTAGTTCCTTCGCTCGAGCCAGCTTTGACTGGTGTGTCTCTTTGCTCGAGCAAGAGGTATTGCGCTCGAGCGTGCATCTACATCTCTTTTGGACCTAAAGGTTGTCATTCTTGGCTCGAGCGGGATTTCCTTCGCTCGAGCGAGCGAGGTCTATGTTTTGAGTTTCTTCGCTCGAGCAAGCGGTCCTACGCTCGAGCATGCTTCTGGGTTGCAGACCTGAAGCTTCGCATTGTTCGCTCGAGCGACGCTTATTGCGCTCGAGCGAGGGTATTTTGTGTCTGGTCGCTCGAGCGACCACTCCTTCGCTCGAGCGAGCCTCGAGTTTATCAATTCACAGCAGTGGGTAAAACACCACTTCTTCATCTCCATTTCTCTCAAAACCCTAGATTCGGCACTCTCTCTCTCTAAAACACCCCTTCTCTCTTCAAGAGCACTTGATCTAGAGGGTTTCTACCCTACTCCCTTTGTAAAAAGTGTGGAGCTTTGCGTGGGCTTCGTTTTGATCTGAAAGTTTTGGGATTTGGAGCATCTTGAGTTTCCTCCTTCATCTCCTTTGAGTCTCTCCATTTGGGGTAGGGATTTCTTGAGTTATATATACATGTTTTGCTATCTAAATGTTGATTTTAAAAGTGTTTTGAGGTTATTGTCTTAAGTTTGATTTTTGCTCCAAAGGTAAAATGAGTTTTGAAAATAGGGGTTTAAATCTCAACCCTTTTGCTAACCCTAGTGGGTTTCCACTTTATTTAACTCAAGGAATATAAGTTGGGTGGGTTTCACCAAGAAATGGGAAAGGTGGGGGTTTTTGATGAAAACCCTGGAGATTGGGGATTTTTGGATAAATATGGAAAGTTTTTGACATATTGAAATGGGTGTTTTGTTTTAAAAAGCTATTGTTGAATAAATGATGATATATATAGTTATGGAATGACAATTGTTGTGCACCGTGGATAATGATTGTAGCTATGTATTAATGGCTCATGGGGATCTTGTAAAAGAACAGTGAAGAGGGGAAATGGAAATTGTGAATGTTGGCATTATTATGGAGACATTGAAATTGGAGAGATGTTATGAGATATTATGTAATGCATCATGTTCTCATTTGATTTATTAACATTGTTACACATATTGAAATGAATGGGAAAAGGTTTACTTTGAAAATGATTATGTTGTAATGAGAATTATGGAAACGTGAATGGGGTAAATACGTGGTAAGTCCGGATAGGGGATGTTGTTGAATTTGTTAAGTTGGCCTGAGTGTCCAGGGTGAAAGACCCAAAAGCAGCGCGGATAGGTGTCGAGCCTTCCAGTTAATACCGGTAAAAATGACAATTTCGTAGTACTCGTAAAGCCTACTTGCAGACACCAGCGTAGGGATTACCAGTGTCGTATTTACCGCCCCTATTGATTAATCTGGAAATTTTGGAAAAAAAGTTCAGTTGGCAAATGATTGTCGGAAGGATAGAAACTTTTAAATGTGCATGAAATGGACTTTCTTCTAAAGATGCATGGCATGTTATTGACAATTGCATTTGTTTTAAAGAGTATGGATAACAGTATATACTTTGGAAGAATTCTCTACTGGGCTTTGTGCTCACCTCTATGGGATTTGGTGTAGGTAAAGATGTGGTGATCCCGCCGAACTGAGGGCGTGGATATTTTGAGAAGAGTACATAGCTCTTTATTTTGTGTAATTCTTTTGAGCCAAGGGCTAATGTGTATGGGTTGGAGAAACCATTTTTGTGTAACCAGGCTTATGCCTTGGAAGATGTAAGTCCTGAAGGGCATTGTGGTGTCTTGAGAATGGACGCTTTACATGCTGTAGATTCATACTTTTGTATTGATGAATGTATAACCGCATCTAAAACTTCTGTAAAGACTCTTTTTATTTGTGTAAAGATGGGCAGATTATTGTTATTGTTGGGTGAATGTTGAATTAATTCGGGGCGTTACAGTTTTAAATGGGGAAACAAATTTATAAAATATATACATATATATATTACCTAGGGATGTTCACAGTCGGTTCAACTTGGGTTTGCCCTTAGCCCCACAGCCGAACCGACACCTTTGGGTTAAAGAGTCAGTCACCCATCATCGACCGAACTAGGGTTCGAAATCGACCAAACCAAACAAATCGGTTAGATAATCGGTTCAGTCGATTTTGTAGATCCGAGAAGAGTAGAAAAAATAATATGAAAAATGGAATTAAAATTCATAAATAACAAACTTAAACCCACGTAAACATCCAATCTGAAACCAAAAAAAAAAAACACTTGTATAAACATATACATATATTTCTTACAATTACAGTGAGACTTGAGGAGAGAAAACAAAATAAAATAAAAAAGTGAGGGATCGCCATTGTTTATCATCGTCACTGCCATTGCTCATCGCAGCCGCAGCCGCAACCACGACCATCGCTCATTATCGCCACCATCATTATTTTGTCATCCACCACCACCGCCACATCACCAATAGAAAGAGGGTATGGAGAAAAGAGAAGTAGAGATGATAGAGAGTAAGATGGATGGATTTGTTACTAAAGGAAAAAAAAAAAAAGGAAGTCGAGATAAGGGAGGGTAAGAGATAGATGGATCTGTTTCGAGAGAGAGATGAACTAGTGGAGAACTTCGAGAGAAACAGAGAGAGAGAGAGAGAGAGAGAGAGAGAGGGTAAGAAAGATGAGGCAGAGTCAAAAAGGGTGGGTGAGAAAGTAAAAGAGATTGTGGTTTGACATATATATATATATAGAGAGAGAGAGAGTGTGTGTGTGTGTGGAAAAGGAGTTAGAATTGAGAAGAGAGAAAGAGATGAGATGAAATGAGATGTTAGGGGCTAGAGAGAAGGTGTCAAAATTGAGGAGATAAAGAGAGTTAAGTGAAGGGTCAGTCAAATATTGGATTGGAAAGTATATAATGATCTTGAAAATATAAATGTCTATAGTTTTTACATTTCAGAGACAAAGGTAGACAGTAAGTGTTGTTTTTGGTTAAACTCCCTAGGCAAGTAAGGTAATATAATAATAAAATATATATCTTTAATTCGGTCAGATCAATTTTGGCAGATTCAATTATATTATATCCTACCTCTGTCCAAAATTCATAGAAATTTTAAATTTTGCATCTGCAGCCGACCAAGTTATTTGTCGAAACTGCTCGTATCGCATCCGGGTTGAGCGGGTCAGGTTGGTTTCATGGGTTGTTTGGATATTTGAACACCCCTAATATTACCATGTGAATTATGACTATTTGTATATATTACCGTTTGAATTTTTTTATGATTGTCCGTCTTTACTAATTTATGATCGTTTGAATATATATATATATATATTTTTTTTCATTCAATGAATGAGGAAGAGTGTGAGTTGAGTGATTGATGAGATACAACAAACCAAAGTAGGCTAGGCTAGTAGGGTCTCGGTTTTCCCCCTTCATGTATTGTATTTTGAACTCGGGTTCCATGGTTTATTGTTGAGTTGTTTATCTTGTTTCCGTCCTTTAAGTCTTTGTATTCGAGTTTTGAGATGTGTTGGGCAGGTTTGGAACAGGTTGGGTGTGTTTTGAAACAAATGGTTGCTGTCCAGATTTTGGTATCTTCGCTCGAGCAAGATTTGTGTTTTAGTTCCTTCGCTCGAGCCAGCTTTGAGTGGTGTGTCTCTTCGCTCGAGCAAGAGTTCTTGCGCTCGAGCGTGCGTTTACGTCTCTTTTGGACCTAAAGGTTGTCATTCTTGGCTCGAGCGGGATTTCCTTCACTCAAGCGAGCGAGGTCTATGTTTTGAGTTTCTTCGCTCGAGCAAGCGGTCCTACGCTCGAGCATGCTTCTGGGTTGGAGACCTGAAGCTTCGCATTGTTCGCTCGAGCGACGCTTATTGCGCTCGAGCGACCACTCCTTCACTCGAGCGAGCCTCGAGTTTATCAATTCACAGCAGCGGGTAAAACACCACTTCTTCATCTCCATTTCTCTCAAAACCCTAGATTCGGCACTCTCTCTCTCTAAAACACCCCTTCTCTCTTCAAGAGCACTTGATCTAGAGGGTTTCTACCCTACTCCCTTTGTAAAAAGTGTGGAGCTTTGCGTGGGCTTCGTTTTGATCCGAAAATTTTGGGATTTGGAGCATCTTGAGTTTCCTCCTTCATCTCCTTTGAGTCTCTCCATTTGAGGTAGGGATTTCTTGAGTTATGTATACATGTTTTGCTATCTAAATGTTGATTTTAAAAGTGTTTTGAGGTTATTGTGGTAAGTTTGATTTTTGCTCCAAAGGTAAAATGAGTTTTGAAAATAGGGGTTTAAATCTCAACCCTTTCGCTAACCCTAGTGGGTTTCCACTTTATTTAACTCAAGGAATATAAGTTGGGTGGGTTTCACCAAGAAATGGGAAAGGTGGGGGTTTTTGATGAAAACCCTGGAGATTGGGGATTTTTGGATAAATATGGAAAGTTTTTGACATATTGAAATGGGTGTTTTGTTTTAAAAAGCTATTGTTGAATAAATGATGATATATATAGTTATGGAATGACAATTGTTGTGCACCGTGGATAATGATTGTAGCTATGTATTAATGGCTCATGGGGATCTTGTAAAAGAACAGTGAAGAGGGGAAATGGAAATTGTGAATGTTGGCATTATTATGGAGACATTGAAATTGGAGAGATGTTATGAGATATTATGTAATGCATCATGTTCTCATTTGATTTATTAACATTGTTACACATATTGAAATGAATGGGAAAAGGTTTACTTTGAAAAAGATTATGTTGTAATGAGAATTATGGAAATGTGAATGGGGTAAATACGTGGTAAGTCCGGATAGGGGGTGTATTGAATTTGTTAAGTTGGCCTGAGTGTCCACGGTGAAAGACACAAAAGCCGCGCGGATAGGTGTCGAGCCTTCCAGTTAATACCGGTAAAAATGACAGTTTCGTAGTACTCGTAGAGTCTACTTGCAGACACCAGCCTAGGGATTACCAGTGTCGTATTTACCGCCCCTATTGATTAATCTGGAAATTTTGGGAAAAATGTTGAGTTGGCAAATGATTGTCGGAAGGATAGAAACTTTTAAATGTGCATGAAATGGACTTTCTTATAAAGATGCATGGCATGGTATTGACAATTGCATTTGTTTTAAAGAGTATGCATAACTGTATATACTTTGGAAGAATTCTCTACTGGGCTTTGTGCTCACCTCTATGGGATTTGGTGCAGGTAAAGATGTGGTGATCCCGCCGAACTGAGGACGTGGATATTTTGAGAAGAGTACATAGCTCTTTATTTTGTGTAATTCTTTTGAGCCAAGGGCTAATGTGTGTGGGTTGCAGAAACCATTTTTGTGTAACCAAGCTTATGCCTTGGAAGATATAAGCCCTTAAGGGCATTGTGGTGTCTTGAGAATGGACGCTTTACATGCTATAGATTCATATTTTTGTATTGATGAATGTATAACCGCATCTAAAACTTTTGTAAAGACTCTTTTTATTTGGGTAAAGATGGGCAGATTATTGTTATTGTTGGGTGAATGTTGAATTAATTCGGGGCGTTACAGTTTTAAATGGGGAAACAAATTTATAAAATATATACATATATATATTACCTAGGGGTGTTCACGGTCGGTTCAACTTGGGTTTGCCCTTTGCCCGGCAGTCGAACCGACACCTTTGGGTCAAAGAAGCAGTCACCCATCATCAACCGAACTATGGTTCGAAATCGACCAAACCAAACAAATTGGTTAGACAATCGGTTCGGTCGATTTTGTAGATCCGAGAAGAGTAGAAAAAATATTATAAAAAATGGAATTAAAATTCAAAAATAACAAACTTAAACCCACATAAACATCTAATCTAAAACAGAAAAAAAAAAAAAAAAAAAAAAAAAACACTTGTATAAACATATACATATATTTCTTACAATTAGAATGAGACTTGAGGAGAGAAAATAAAATAAAGTAAAAAAGTGAGGGATCGCCATTGTTTATCATCGTCACTGCCATTGCTCATCGCAGCCGCAGCCGCAACCACGACCATCGCTCATTATCGCCACCATCATTATTTTGTCATCCACCACCACCACCACATCACCAATAGAAAGAGGGTTTGGAGAAAAGAGAAGTAGAGATGATAGAGGGTAAGATGGATGGATTTGTTACTAAAGGAAAAAAAAAAAAAAAAAAAAAAAAAAAGGAAGTCAAGATAAGGGAGGGTAAGAGATAGATGGATCTGTTTCGAGAGAGGGATGAACTAATGGAGAAGTTCAAGAGAAACAGAAAGTGAGAGAGAGAGAGAGAGAGAGAGAGAGAGAGAGAGAGAGAGAGAGAGAGAGATGAGGCAGAGTCAGAAAGGGTGGGTGAGAAAGTAAAAGAGATTGTGGTTTGACGTATATATATATAGAGAGAGAAAGAGAGAGAGAGAGAGAGATAGTGGAAAAGGAGTTAGAATTGAGAAGAGAGAAAGAGATGAGATGAAATGAGATGTTAGGGGTCACAGAGAAGGTGGCAAAATTGAGGTGATAAAGAGAGTTAAGTGAAGGGTCAATCAAATATTTGATTGGAAACTATATAATGATCTTGAAAATATAAAAGTGTACAGTTTTTACATTTCAAAGACAAAGGTAGACAGTAAGTGTTGTTTTTGGTTAAACTCCCTAGGCAAGTAAGGTAATATAATAATAAAATATATATCTTTAATTCAATCAGATCAGTTTAGGCTGATTCGATTATATTATATCCTACCTCCGACCAAAATTCATGGAAATTTTAAATTTTGTATCCGCAGCCGACCAAGTTATTGGTCGAAACTGCTCGTATTGTATCCAGGTCGAGCGGTGTGGACGGGCCCCGAGGACTCCAGAGAAGATTTCGTTTTGTTCTCTAGCATACCACAGTTCGGACTCAAATGTCACGGTTCTGAATCAAGTCTCACGAAGTGCAATGCAAGACCGATAAATCACCAAAGAATCCAAATCCGGCAAATCATTTTGGAAAACTGATTTTTAAGAAAGTAGTGCCAAACATGGACTGCTTTGCCAGATATAGAGTCGCCACCTAAATATTTTGTTTTGGGGGAAATTTAGGAAACCCTGACTCGTTGCCTAAGGCCACGTGTCCGTCATCACCAAAGTTGCCTCGGCTCGAGAACTTGGGTACGATTGGGGAAGGTCAGCTATGAGCACCCCCGCTCGCCCGATCTGAAAATCGGCCTGTACTAAACATGATATTTTGTTTTGAAAACATATGTATTCTTATTCCGGTTAATTAGCTAGAATTTCTATGTGATGCGCACAACACACAAGTATAGACTAGATCGCCTAATTTGGAATAAAGCATCGCATATCTATCTGTTTGGAAATGGTTTGAAGTTTGCTACTCGTAAGTAGGCTAAAAGACGGATTTCAATGAACTGCCCCAATTCAAGTAATCCAACCTTCACCCATAGGCATTCAGGCAGTTATACCATGTAAGCACTTAGTCTCATGGTAAGCATGTTGTCATGTTAACACTCACATACATGCAAGATGCTAAAGCATAAACACTCACAGTGTACTCCGAGCCAAAACAAAGAACATGTTAGTAATCAAATGTATGATCCAAGTCCATGTTAAGATGGCTAATGCATCGCAGGCAAAATGCAACTAGAATAGGCTCGGCTAATATAAAATGGCATGTGAGATGCGACAATTCGATACATGTATTCAACTTAGAATTGAAATACAATGAAGTTAGTATGATGCGCCGAGCCCGGTGCATGCAATTCAGATGAATGATGCAAACATGCATAGCATAAGGATGCTAATTGAAACGTGCTCTAGAACTAACCATCGTAAGCGGTTAAGTAAAAGGGAGAAAGAAGTGGAGGTTGGAAGACATGCATCACACACACGCACGCTTATTACACAATTGCGTCCTCTCGACGGAGGGACCGAAGGAATAATACAAATTACATAATTAACTAACTAACAAGCTAATTAATTATTACACAACACTTAACTAATTAAGCAAATCAATTAAGCTATGAAAACAGTAAAAACAGCCTCGGGAAGAGAGATGCATGCGTGCTCGGACGGCTTCGCTCGGAAATCCATCGCCATGTCACATGTTGCCTCTGTTTACACAGCTTTGTACCTCTGAAAACTGTGCTAACTTCTATGACACTTCTGAACCACCTTGGGGACTTTCTGAGAGTCCATCGGCCAAGAGATAGGGCCATCGGCCATGGGAAATTGGTCATCGACCAAATGTAGAGCTCTCGGCCAACAATGCTTAGCCGACCGGCACTGAAGATGGCCGACCGGCCATATATTCCTGCAGAATGCTGTGTTGCTACAGCAGAGGACAAACAGAGCATGGCAATACATTTGCAAGACAATGTTTGCACGACCACTCTCCCTATCATGTTATGAACTCAAGGGAGTATAGTCCTCGACCCTCGGACCACCAATCACGCATTTCAATGCATGATGGCCAAAGGAGCCGAATGTGCAATTTATATCAAATGAAATGCACATAAACACATAAGGGGCCCCAACCTCTATCATGGTTGATCAAGAGGCAAGGGATGCAATCATGCAAGCAAAACTAATGCAACATGAAGCATGTCAAGGACAATGCCATACAAGGATAATGGTAATAAGCATGCCAAATGCAATGCAACCTAAACAAGCATGCAAACATGCAAGGCATGTGACAACATTCAAGGATAGGCAAGCATGTAACAACATGTGGGGCAAGCATGCAACAACATGCAAGGGACAATACGTGCAAACATGCAAAGCAACTTAACAAAAGGGGCATGCCAAATGCGATATAACTCAAGCATGCGACAACATGCAATAGGCCAAGTATGCAACAACATGCAGTAGGCCAAGTATGCAACAACATGCAAGGCAAGCATGCAACAACATGCGATAATGGTCTGAAACCAAAATGGATAGCTCTCAAATAGGTCCAAATCAGTGGCCAAAATGCAATGGAAATGAGGACAAAAACACATACAAACATGCATGCCAATTGGCCTAACACTTAAACATAGTAGAACAACTGTTAAGCACACTTAAAAGAGGATAAACATGGACATGTGACAAACATGTTAAGCTCTGAAATCATGTTAGGAGAGGTGCCAAACCGACCAAAGTACATAAGCAAAGCATGCAAGAAAGCTTAAAGCTTGAAACTAGCCAAAGGGTTCAAACCATGGCTATACAAAGCAAGCCCCAAAGGGCCAAGAGGACCTAAAACAGTCCTAAGGCAGGTCCAAACAAGACCGAAAGCAAGCTCGAAACTAGCCAACACAAGCTAGAACACAACGCCAAAACATGAGGCATGCAAGGCTACCAAAGAGGGTGTTACACTACACCAATCAAAACCAAACATGGCATGATTTAAGCAATGAAAAACAGAGTTATGGCATGTCAAAGTAAACTCAAAAACTCACTTAGATGGCATCCCAAAGACCTAAGCATGGTAGCATACACAATGACACATTCATGAGGCGTAAAACACAAATCCTTTAAAGCATTAAAGGAGTGACAAATGCAAGTACATGAGCATACTATATGGACTGAAATAACATTACAAGTGATGCCAAACCACTAAAATGATCCGAATAGAGCATGCTAGTGACTCAAACACCCAAAGCTAACAAGCTAGATTGCATGGTAGCTATACAAAACAATGTAAGCATCACCAAAACAATGAAAAACAGAGCTCAAGCATGTTAAAACAAGGCTAGAAGTTTCATGGAGTTAAGCCAAAATCATGCTAAAATGACATGTTACAACATTATGCATGTTAAGGCAAACAAGAGGATTGCAAGACAAGTATATGAAGCATATAAAAGGCCATCAAACCAACTTTAAACAGAGGCATATTATGGCAAAATAAAGCATAATACACACTGAAATAAAGCTAAAACAAGCTAGGCATACAAGCCACCCATATAAGCCATTTATGCAAGCATTCAAGACAACAAGGAGAGGGGATGAGCCCCTCCTATTTAGGACACCAAAACCACCTCTCCACCACTGAAAATCCTCTGGATTTCAGTGGTAGAGAGGCCATGCAAAGCTAATAACAAAGGCCAAAATGGATGGCCTAAAACAAGGCCTAACAAAGCTTTGGAGTGGGTAACCAACCCCAAACCTCAAAATGACCTTAAACAAAGTTCAGAAGCAAGTAAAAAAAGAACTTTTATCAATTAATAGCTTAGCTTAAAACAATAAGCAAGAAGGGCTAAAAGCCTAAGCAAGAAAGGGGTATCTAAAGCAAGAATGCTCACCCTTGAAGAACACTTTCAAGAACAAAACACCAGCACCTTTCTCTGATCAAAACCACTCCAAGAACCCTAACAACAACTCCTTAAAACCTCAGCAACTAAGGATGGTGTAATGCTAGGTGTTTGTGTGCAATAGTGTGAACAAAAATCACTTTAGGTCACAAATACACACACAAATGATAGAGATAGGGAGATATAGAGATAAGGAGATACAACTTCTTCTAACCCTAATTTCAGAACCTCTGAGAAGGGAGGAGGGCCTCCCCTTTTATAGAAATCCAATTTGCAAAGCTTCTTGGAGAAGCTAAGCAAAGGGCAAATCCCTCCATACACATGTATGAAAGGGGTTAATTATGGATGCCAGCTGTGCCAATTGGCACAAAATATCTGCATAACGCAGATGAACAAGGTTCGGCCGCCAAAAATGGCCGATCGACCAACATAAGTGCTGGCCGACCAAATATAGTGCCGATCGGCCAATACTTTTGGCCGATAGAAAGAAAATAGGGCCGATGGCTTCAAGCCTTGGCCGGTGGGTTGAGGGTATGGCAAACAAGCCACCCTCTTCCCTTAGAAGCAAAAACACAAGTGTTTGGTCCACAACCAAGCACAAAACAGACAAGTTGAGAGATCTTGAGGCAAGGCGCGTGGCCGAGACCTCCAAGAACTCAAAACGAACACCAACATGGATGATCATCGAATGTTCAAACGATAACGTCCAAGTCTTGAGGACGGTCAAAAATGGGGTGTCTACAGTTGCCCCTCTTTGACAGAACTCGAAAGTCATAAAGATGACGGGAGTGAATGTCAAAGCCCAGAGACGACCCATTTTTGACAAGGCCAAAGACTTAGACAAGCATGCAAGATAGCAAGATATGTGCCCAAAGGCAGGGGCAAGATGCAAGTGACATGCAGGGTGCCGAACATAACTTATGATCATGCAAAGAAAGCTGTAACGAAGCAAAACATGCAACAGTTTTAAGCAGGCAAATACAAATCTAACTACATTACATGCAGAAATGATGTAAGAGAATTATACAATTCTCGCTACGTCTCACATGGAGTACGCGATACCTGTCTGGTTCGTCTGGTCGCGCCAGCTTCAAATGAACCGTACATACAATATCGTGCCTGGAAAAAGAAAGAAACTTAACATGTACAATATTGTTAGAAACATGCATAACAATGCAATTTAAAACTGCGTGACAACGCGAGTAAAGTGTGCATAACAATGCAGGTAGAACATGCGAAACAACGCGAGTTAAAGACGTACATAACAATGTAAATAACGAACGTAACAACGCAAGTTAAGGGTACATGAAACAACGCAAGTTAGAGAAGTTTGCAAAACAATGCAAGTTAGATGAGTTTGCAAAACAATGCAAGTTTGATAAGTTTGCAAAACAATGCAGGTTAGATAAGTTCGCAAGACAATGCAAGTTAGAGGGGTGCAAGACAATGCACATAACAAGCAAGACAATCCCAGTTATAGGGAATGTAAGACTACGCAAATAACGAACAAGACAATGCCGGTTATAGGGAATGCAGGACTACGCAAATAATGCCGGTTATAGGGAATGCAGGACTACGCAAATAACGAGCAAGACAATGCCGGTTATAGGGAATGCAGGACTATGCAAATAACGGGCAAGACAATGCCGGTTATAGGGAATGCAGGACTACGCAAATAACGGGCAAGACAATGCCGGTTATAGGGAAGGCAGGACTACGCAAATAATGGGCAAGACAATGCCGATTATAGGGAATGCAGGGAATGCAGGACTACGCAAATAACGGGCAAGACAATGTCGGTTATAGGGAATACAGGACAATGCGAATGAAATATGCAACAATGTGAGAGATTGAAATGCATGACAATGCAAATGAAAGATGCCTGACAATGCAAGTTGTTGAAATGCATTCGACCTAGTGCATATTCGGATCCATAGTGACCATTCCAAACTAGGACAGGTTGCTTACCCGATCATAGGTTGTTTGAAACCGCTGCGTGCGTAGTGAAACCCTAGCTCCTGAAAAAATAGGACAGGGAAACCTTACCCCAACATAGGGGTGTATTGGCTCTCCTTTACATGCTATGTGCTTTTAGAGTGTATCTCTACAGGGAATGCGCATATCAGTTTGCAAGTTTTGGGGAATCAGTTATCTGTATTTTGGGGAATCAGTTATCTGTGGGTACCAGATTCAGACTTGGGGGCAATGATTCGGAAACAGTAAACAGTATTTGAGAAACAGTATATCCAGTTCACTCACCGTGTGTTATAATATCCAACCGTGTGTTGCATGTTTATTTTATGTTGTTATGCTGTCCGATTGTCTGTTTATTTATACGCTTTATTTATCTTTTTATTAGGGTAGTTGAGCACAATTGCTTCTGACCCGGTAGATATTCCCCAAGCACCCTGGATTAGAGGTCGCCGACTCCATCGATCTGAGGATCTGATAGACGGACAACCAGTGTACTACTCACTACCCCCGGTTACTAGACGGAGGTCAGTCCGGCAGAGGACATCAGTACATCAGTCAGTTCAGAGGGCCTTATCTACCCCACCTGCGTTCAGTAGGGATCAGGATTCTGTGTCACCAACAGAGGGAGAATATATACCGGCAACTCAACCAGAGCAGGATAGTATGGCTAGTTTGGAAGAGATGGTGCGCCACCTCCAAGAGAGCATCAAAACAATGCAGCAGGATGCCGTTCGTCAGGCAGAATTCTCCAGGCAACAGGCTACAGTTGTGAGGGAACAGGCAGAGACAATTGCCAGACTAGAGCAGCAAACCGGAGCATCTGCTTCGCATCAAGCTCCTCCCCCGCCAGGAGTTCCAAACCTTGGGGAGACAGCCAATGTTCAGAATGATACAGAACTGCCCACGGGACCACCCCCACCTCTAGCCCCACCTCAAATCCAACCTCAGCTATCAAAGATGCCCACCAACCTACTGGACTCTCCCTTTGAGTTCGAGACTGATTCTACCGCACTGAAGCTGAGCAAGCTCGAAAAGCTGTTCAAGAGATCCCAAGGGGTCAAGACTATCCCCGATATTGAAGATGGTTATACCGACGCAGCTGTGACGCTGCCCGACAGATTCAAAATGCCTCATATTGATCGGTTTGACGGGACCGGGGACCCCATGGTGCACTTAAGATTGTTTTCAGATGTCCTAAGGCCAATGGGCCTCAGTAGGCTTCAGAAGTTGTCTTTGTTTGGCCGGACCCTGTCAGGTGTGGCGGCCATATGGTATGCCAAGTTGGAAGATGACGTGAAGAGGAATTGGGATGAAATGGTTAAGGCCTTCATCGCACAGTACTCGTACAATACACAGATTGAGATTACGACTCGTGATCTCGAGACGACTAGACAAGAGCCTAAGGAAAGTTTCTCAGAGTTTGTAACCAGATGGAGGGCCAAGGCTTTGATGATGACCTTGAGGCCTACGGACAAGGACCAAATTCGGATGATTGTGCGCAATCTTCAGCCGAAGTTGATGCAAAAGATGATTGTACTTCCCTTTCCTACTTTTTCTGACCTGCATGAAATGGGGGTGCAGATTGAGGATGCCTTGAAGCAAGGCTTGATTGATAACGATCGGGAGCAACCCCGACGAACTTTCAATCGTAGTAGCAATGCAGGCCCGAGTGGCGTTACGACTGCAAGAGCTCAGGAAGTGAGCATGGTCACCACTAACCCCCCTCCAAGAAATACAGCAGCTTCACCATTCTCTGGTGCGTCCGGAAGCAACCCACAAACAACAAAATACCCACCCAGAAACACCAGAACCTTCGCCCCACTTTATATGCCCCTATCCAAAGCTCTGGGGGTTTTGATCAAAAAAGGGCATCTGAAGCCCCTAGAGCCGCGGCCCCTACCAGAAAAACTCCCTCCTACCCATAACCCAGCCAAGTATTGTGCATTTCACCAACAGCACGGCCATGATACCGACCTGTGTTTCCGGTTACGTCATGAGATTCAAGATCACATCGATAACGGGGTGATTTTGCCTCCCGAGAAGCCCAATGTTACTATAAATCCCCTCCCCACACATAACCAAGCTCCACCACCCAAAAGACTCAATTTCATCCATACTGGGGACGTGTCCTACGACCCTAGTATCTATATCACACCTACCCACCTGCCTAAACCGGAGGTGTTTCTTCCCAATTGCACTGACTTGTGCATGATGGACATCTCCATGACCCAACCCAAGCCAGCGGCGGTGACCACCGAGAATAGGAGAGAGGAGATTCCAAAGGAAAAACGGGTTGTTGAACCAGAGTCTGCAGGATCTGGAATCAGTGTTGAGAAAACGTATAGTCCGGGCGACTACATTGTGTCAATAGGCCAGGATGTGCTAGTTGTGGAATTTCCAACAGGAGGAGAACTGTGTGTAATTCAAGGAGATAATCTGGGACAGGAAGCAGATGATATAACAGCTGTGGGAGAGGACCTTGCCGATCTCCAGTTTTACAGTGACCAAGATCCAGAGGATACGGCAGTAGCGTGGTTCGATTATGAGAATTCAGCAGAAATTACTGGGTGGTTGGACGATCAACCTGATGTGATAGGAGAGTTGCAGTCAGAACAGGGCTCAACGGGGTCGAGAATATCAGTGACGGCCGGAAGGGTCGAAGAACAGAGTGCATCGCCGGAGGGCGCCGGTGCCAAGAATTTCACCCGAGATTGGAATATTTTGAGTGCAGAAATTGTTGAACAGTCAGTTAGGTCGGAACAAGCAAGTTTTGAAGATTCCGAGAGAATCAGGAAGGCGAAGGCCCATGTGGGAGTTGAAACTGCTGTGTGTGCAAGAACCAAGAATACTGCAGGTATGTGGATGGAAGGTGCTGCGAACGCGAGGACAGTCATACCAGAGCTGGACAGGTGTCTGTCGGTTGCTGATGGAATGTGGTGGGAGGATGAAGATTTATGCCTCGCCCATACAGACGAAGATTGGGGGAACAATCAACCTGATGACACCTGGTACCTTGGAGAGGTAGATCACATGACACGGAGCGGGTGGTATTTCAAACCCCCACACCTAGATCAACCAGAGGCCTCAGGGAAGGACAGAGAGGCTGAAAAGCAAAAGGAGAAGCAACTTGAAGAGGAGGCTGTGCTCAAACAGCTTAAAAAGATACAAGCAGACATCTCTATATGGGGACTGCTCATGGCATCACGGGTGCATAGAGAGGCTGTCTTATCAGCCATGGACAAAGCAAAGCTTTCAATAGAAACCACGCCAGAGCAGCTGGTGGGATTGGTCTTTCCGGGGGGAGCCACCCCGATGCTGACCTTTTCCGACAAGGAATTGCCACCCGAGGGGGCAGGCCACAACAAGCCGCTATACATCTCCGTGGAATGTAGGGATAAATGGATACCGGTGGTTCTTGTTGATACCGGGTCCGCCATCAACGTCTGCCCTGCAAGAACGGCATACGCAATTGGTTTGAAAACCGCAGATTTTGTACCAACAGCCCAGGTTATCTGGGCGTATGACAACACAAGTCGAGAAGTGATGGGAACAGTTAAGATTCAGACGAAAGTTGGGCCAGGGCAGCATGAGATAGATTTCCATGTCTTAGAAGTGCCTGCGACTTTCAACTTGCTTTTGGGGCGGCCGTGGCTGCATCAGGTGAAGGCGGTATCATCTACTTTGCATCAAATGGTGAAATACCCCTATGGAAAGGGAGTAGCCATTGTCTTTGGAAACTCATCAATCCACCCACCACCGGAGGTATCCACGCTTGTTCTAGAAATCGAGCATGGCATGGAAGATGTGTTCATATCAGGGTTTACCCTAGCTGAGGCTCAGATTGTACAAAACATCATGGCTGCTAACGAAGGGATCCATGTTAGTGCCCGAGCAGTGTATCTCATGAACAAGCTCCAACATATCCCCGGGATGGGATTAGGAAAGAGCGGCCGCAAAGGCGTTGCAGCATTGGCCAGAGTGCCACACAATCCCCACACCTTCGGCTTAGGTTATCTGCCCACTAAGGAAGATTGGGTGAGAAGAGGAAAAGAAATGGCTGGGAGAGCCAAAGCAAAACAAATGGGAAGACCTTTTGAGTTGATGCATCGGCCCATCCAGGGTACCCTAAACGGACGCTTCGTCCGGGAGGGGGAGGACTTTCCGTTCTGTGGTTTTCCGGAGCCGTGGTTGAACGCAGAGAAGAAGCGCGTGCCGGGTTTTGAAATCTTCTTTGACTTACAAATATCTGGGGATGATGTTGCTGAAGAGCAGACAAACCCAATAGTTGAGGCTGAGCATAGCAAAGAAGCGGAGTCTGTGGATACAGAGTTTGAAATGGGGGTAGCACTGGCATGTCTACTTTCAGATCCTTCGATCGACCAGTTGTGCTTGGGGGATGACTCCTCGGTGTCCATGATCGGAGGTGAGACGGCTGCGGGCCAACCAGCAACTATTTTGGATGCATCCATCGCACCCTCTCTTGTTTGGCAGTACTAGGAGGGATTTTTGGGCAGCACCGGGTCAGGTAGTGAGCCGGAATCTGATTCCACCGAGTCTTGTGAGTTGGAATCAGGTTCCAGCTCAACTGAGTCTGAGTCCGGTATTCCTGGGAGTGATAACCCGGATGCCACAGTCCTGTCTAGGTCGTCTTTTTCTTTCTCTTTCGAGTCTGTTGTAACAGAAGAACTGGACGGTTTGGAAGTACTTAATGAGAATGAGGTGAATGTGGTTTCTGAGTACTTTTCTGTGCCTTTGATTTCTTGCTTAAATCAGGACTTTCAAAATTTTGATGAAAACGACGAGGACGAAATTCCTCCGATTTTGCAACGACTAATTGAACAAGAGCAAGAGAGGTTTGTTAAACCCTTAATGGATGAAATCACTACCGTGAACATTGGTACTGAGAAGGACCCGCGGCTGGTCCAGATCGGGTCCACGTTGTCTTCAGAGGAACGCGAGCGCTTAGTCGCTTTATTAAAAGATTTCAAAGATGTTTTCGCGTGGTCCTACGAAGACATGCCTGGAATCGATCCTGAGATTGTACAGCACCGGATCCCTCTTGACCCCGAGGCCCGACCCATCAAACAGAAACTCAGGAGGATCCGCCCTGACTGGGCCCTTAAGATCAAGGAAGAGGTCACCAAGCAGATTGATGCAGGCTTCCTGCTGGTATCCGAATACCCGACTTGGTTGGCCAACATTGTTCCAGTGCCGAAGAAGGATGGCAGAATCCGGGTATGTGTGGACTTCAGGGATTTGAACAGAGCTAGTCCCAAGGATGACTTTCCCTTACCACATATCGATGAGCTGGTAGATTTCACAGCGGGGCATGCGTTGCTTTCGTTTATGGATGGTTTCTCAGGATATAATCAGATAGTGATGGCACCCGAAGACCGGGAGAAGACTGCTTTTACCACCCCGTGGGAGACATATTGCTACAGAGTGATGCCGTTTGGGTTGAAGAACGCTGGGGCTACATATCAACAGGCTGCAACAACAATATTACATGACATGATCCATAAAGATGTCGAGGTGTACGTGGACGACATGATTGTCAAGGCCAAAGAAAGAGAGGGCCACTACACCGCCTTGCAAAAGTTTTTTCAAAGGATCAGAGAATTTCGGCTGCGGTTGAATCCTCAGAAGTGTACGTTTGGTGTTACAGCGGGAAAAATGCTGGGATTTCTGATTACACAAAGGGGCATCGAGGTCGACCCTTCCAAAATCAAAGCCATCTTAGAAATGCCACCACCAATGACTGAAAAGGAGGTGCGAGGCTTTCTAGGTAAAGTGCAATTCATAAGCGGTTTATCTCAAAGCTAACCTTAACTTGTGAACCACTTTTTGGTCTTCTGAAGAAAGGAAAGAAGTTCCAATGGGACGGCCGATGCCAGGCAGCTTTTGAACAGATTAAAGAATATCTACAGAATCCGCCCGTGTTGTCACCACCAAAGCCGGGAAAACCGTTGATACTGTACCTGTCAATAACTGAAACTACAATGGGCTGCATGTTCGCACAAGAGTCCGAAGATAAAGTGGAAAGGGCCATCTACTATCTGAGCAAGAAGATGCTGGATTACGAGACCCGCTACACTCCACTGGAAAAGGCTTGTTTGGCCTTGGTATGGGCTACCAGGAAGCTGCGGCACTACCTGTTAGCTCACTCTGTAATGTTGGTTTCACGACTTGATCCCATCAAATATCTTTTCGAGAAACCAGCACTTACGGGTAGGCTAGCTCGTTGGCTGCTGTTGCTCTCCGAATTTGATCTCAAGTATGTCACGCGCAAGTCAGTAAAAGGGAGAGCGGTAGCAGAATTCCTTGCCGACCACCCGGTTGAAGGGGATGAAGCGGTTGAGTACCTGTTCCCAGATGAAGCCATTTTGCACATCGAAGACGAAACTTGGACGATGTACTTTGACGGAGCGTCAAATCAGTATGGGTATGGGATAGGGGTGTTGCTGATAGCGCCCGATGATTCCCGTATTCCTTTAGCATTCAAGCTCCGGTTCAAAGTCTCGAACAATGAGGCAGAATATGAGGCATGTATCGCCGGTCTGGAAGCAGCCCTGGAACTAGGGGCAAGGCGGTTGGACGTCATTGGGGATTCAAACCTTGTTGTATCTCAAGCAAAAGGAGATTGGAAAGTTAAGGAGGAAAAGATGATAATTTACCACCAGACCTTGGATTTGCTAATTCATCGGTTTGAGAAGCTAAGTTTTACTCACTTAGTAAGAGAGAACAACAGGTTCGTAGACTCTTTAGCAACTCTATCTTCCATGATAGACATCCCGTCCGGAGTTCGGATGCGTCCAGTAATCATTGATCAAAAGTTTGCGCCAGCATATGAGTCAATCTTTGCCATAGATGAGGTGCAGGATAACAACCCTTGGTATTACGACATATGGAACTTCTTGGAGAAGGAGGCGTATCCACCAGGGGCAAATGCCAAAGATAAAAGGGCAATTAGGAGAATGGCTGTTCAGTTTATTATCTGCGGGGGTAAATTGTACAAGAGAGGTCATCTGGGAATGCATAAGCTGTGTGTGGAAGCCGAAGAGTCGAAGCGCCTGATGGAGGCCATCCATGGAGGAGAATGTGGGGCACATATGAATGGGGTAATGCTGGCACGGAAGATCCTCAGACAAGGCTACTACTGGTCTACCATGGAGGAAGATTGTATTGGTTTTGTTCGGCGATGCCACAAATGCTAGATTCACGCAAATCGCATGAACATCCCGCCGTCGAAGCTGTACAACATGACGTCGCCATGGCCATTTTCAGTTTGGGGGATTGATGTGATTGGAGCTGTTACTCCGAAGGGGTCGAATGGGCATGAGTTTATCTTGGTAGCAATAGATTACTTTACTAAGTGGGTCGAGGCCCAATCTTATGCTGTGTTGAAGGCATCGCATGTCGCAAAGTTCATCAGAAACAACATAATCTGCCGTTATGGGGTCCCAAACGAGATTGTTTCAGACAATGGTTCTCACTTCAAGAAGGAGGTGATTGATTTGTTGGAGAAATACAACGTGGCTTTTCATAAGTCGTCCACATATCGGCCGCAGACCAACGGAGCAGTTGAGGCCGCCAACAAGAACATCAAACATATACTACAGAAGATGGTGGAAACCTATCGGGACTGGTCAGATAAGCTGCCGTTTGCTCGGTGGGGCTACCGGACTTCAATCAGAACTTCTACCGGGGCGACTCCGTATTCCTTAGTCTATGGGATGGAGGCCGTTCTACCAATCGAGATTGAGGTTCCATCTTTACGAGTATTGGTTGAGTGTCAAATAGCTGAGGCAGATTGGCAGCAGAGTAGATTCGAGGAACTCATGCTCTTTGATGAAAGGAGGCTGAAAGCACTGTACCATGTCCAAGGATATCAACGCAGAATCGCCCGGGCTTTTAACAAGAAGGTTAAGTCCAGGAATTTGAAGGAAGGAGATTTGGTGCTCAAGGACAACCGAGCTCCCATCCATGACCCAAGGGGCAAGTTCAGACCCAATTGGACTGGTCCCTATATCATCAAGTCTATCTGGTCAGGTGGAGCTGTGGTTCTGATGGACCTAGATGGCCTAGAGTTCTCCCAACCGATCAACATGGACAAGTTGAAGAAATATTACCCTTGAGTGGCTCGCTAGGCCGAAAACCCGAAAGGGCAACCTAGGCAAGATTTAGAGCACAAGAAAATTAGAAAATATAAAAACTGAGCTCGCAAGGTTGAAAACCCGCAAAGGGCGGCCTTGGCAAAAGTTAGAGCGCAAAAGGAGAGTGAAAATACTCGAGCGAACCCAAGCCTGAACTACGTAAGGCTTGATTCCCATTTTTGGGATACGTAGGCAGCTTCATCCCGAAGTTCAGCCATAAACTTTTCCCCGATCAACTTTGTCCATTCGATCATCTTGGTCATCTTTGTTCATCAGCATTTATCGCAATCTCCGGTACAGTGCCATTCAGACTAGGGGCAACTTTCCGTTGCTGTATAGTGCCGCGGTACCATTCAGACAAGGGGCAACTTTCCAGTTGCTAGGATCCGGGGTTGTGCATCTCAGTGACAGATCTCAGGTGTGTCCAGTTCTGATCCATACCGAAAATAGTTTTGGAAAATTGTAATAAAGATGACTTTGCTTAAATAAATCTTTTTACAACTAAGACCATTTTTGGACCAAAACGGAAAATTTTCAGTACCACAACTTTCAATTTCATTGATTTCAAACAGAGTTCTCTTGCTCTTGCATACAATTGAAGTTGCTTTTTTTTTATTATTACATTCATAAAGAAAACTTGAAAGGACTAATAGAGCAATAAATCCGGGGCATGGTCAAGTCAAAAGTCCCTGCGCCCCCTCCCGGAGCTGGTCGAAGCTTCTGATGCCAAAGTGGGCCCTTCCTGTGCCTCTTCATTAAGCCAATCCAAGCACTCATCAGACAAAGTGCAACTGAAAGTGGGAGCGGGGGCCAGGAGTTCTCTCGTCCTCCATGCTGTGGCATATCGGGCCAGCTGTGCGCCTCGAATCGGGAATGTGGCCGGGTACTCTATCCCTTCCGGCGGGCAAGTCTGATTATGACCGAATTGGCGCAGAATACGGAATGGAAAGTAGAAGACACAGTGAGTCAAGCCAATCAATTGGATCCCCGGTTCACAGGTCATGCTGTAGTTCATCGCCGGGAGATTGAGCCAAGGGCATCGCCAAGCAATACGGTCTGTGGACAAGCTGCGCATCCAATCGAACCACCAACCCTCGTCAAGGGCATCAACTAGGCGTTGCCTGAAGAAGTAACCACGAGCTGAATATGCTGGGCAGGAGTCCACAACTCGCAGTTTATCCATCAACCATACCTGGGGAGGGATGAAAAATGAGAGAATAAAGAATAGAGAGATGTACGATGAGAGGAAAAGTAAGAAAAGGGGTTTTTGTGAGAAAAGCCGAGCCTGAGGGCCGAGTGATGTGAGCAAACATATATGTGAGATTGGGTGGGAAACATTACCTGCAGTAATAATGGACTCCCTGCTAATCTGGTCGTCTCTTGACGATAAAAGGCGTCTAAGCCCAGCAACGTCTCAGCCAGAATCATGGCAATACAGCTTTTGCCCTCCTTCAAGCCTCGGGCAACTTCAATCAACCGGACACTAGGCCCTCCGGAACCGGAGACAAACAGGAAATGAGATAGCATGCACAAACAGAGGGCGTGTCGCCGGAAACCTTGCCAGTGATGGTCACCGCGGTCACCGATCTCAGAAAAACGGCAAACCAAGCTCGGAACATCTAGTATCCCATCGCAAATCAGAGAACGAGCATCGGGTATTGAAAGCCCACACATTTGCCCTAAGGCTTGGGCATGGCCAAAACGAAGTTGGGGCAAAATCTCTTCATTACGCTCAGATTCCATTAGAGCTTGGAAATCTTCAAAGGTAGGACACACCTCTTGCCCGCTAAAGCTGAAGACGTGTGTTACCGGGTTCCAAAACCCTGCCGCGGCACGGAGGAATGGAGAATGCAGCGGGGTATGGCGCAAAGTGAATAGTGCATTTATGCCGAAAGCCCGGAAATTTAGCTTTTCCGAGCCATCCAAGTTGTTAATCCAAGTTGCGAGATTTTGGGCAAGAAATTCTTCCATTTGGAGCAAATCAGTGTGGAAATGAAGAGAACCACGAAGTTGAGACCCTTTTGAAGAAGATAAGGTTGAGTGAAGGACAGATGTCAACATTCTGCTGGTGCTGACAGTTTAGTGCCGACCGGCCAATTTTAGTGCCGACCGGCCATCTGTTTTGGGCTGATGGATCACCCTTTCGGCCGATGGCCATTCTTCAAGGCCGATGGCCTTCCTATGGGGCCGGTGGTTCTCCCCCTTGTCCCCTGAGCTGTATACGCTAAGAAGTTGGGGAACCCCACCATTTCCAATACCTTCCAGTGATCAATTCTTACGAGGGCGCGCCCATTTGCTTATCGAGTTGTTGTATATTTGCTTATCGAGTTGTATTTCACTCTCCTCAAGTCTTTGTGTTGTTTATCGAGTTGTACTCGCACCAGCTTGGTCATAAAGAGCCCCTTTGTTTTGCTTATCGAGTTGTAATGGGTTCACTACCTGATTATTACGATGCGATGCTTCATTTTCAAAACACAGTGTTCATTTCAGTCACATTGATTGT
Organism: Camellia granthamiana; assembly: GCA_036172215.1. Lineage (NCBI taxonomy): Eukaryota > Viridiplantae > Streptophyta > Magnoliopsida > Ericales > Theaceae > Camellia > Camellia granthamiana. The sequence continues at coordinate 59,745,650 of CM069903.1, read as the reverse complement.
GTGATACCTTGCGATGCGATGCATAGAATGTACAATTGAAACACCTTTTGAACAAATAGCTATTTCATCTCCGTCGTGAATTTCTAAAAAAGAAGAAAAATACGCGTTTTCGAAAAAAATAGAACCTGCTTGAGGCAGTGCAATGTGCTTAAACTCCTAATAAAAAGGAAAGTAAAGCAGGAAAATAACAGGGCAGCAGAGTATCAGGATTGATACCAGTAACCTCCCCTTTCGGTCGTTGTACCTTCCGCGCCCTTATTCGGGTCAATTGTGTGGTTTGGCATCTTCATTACTCAAGGCAGTACAAGAAACTACACTTTCAGAATGCAAGCGGACCTTCGAGTTGACCTCAGGCCATGACTTTTGTGAGCGATGCTCGGTACATGTGAAGGACGCTCCTTCCCGTATCCTTTTATGTCTTGTGAATTCCATGAATCATTTCAAACATACTGTGTTGCAGTACGTCGCATTTCAGCATCATGTTTTACCATGTTCAATTTCAATTACCTTTTATACACATTGCATTGCATGCGTGCTCTGCTTTACTTGTGTTCAATTACCTTTTATACACATTGCATTGCATGCGTGCTCTGCTTTGCTTACATGTGTTCAATTGCCTTTTATACACATTGCATTGCATGCGTGCTCTGCTTTACATACATGTGTTCAATTACCTTTTATACACATTGCATTGCATGCGTGCTCTGCTTTACTCACATGTGTTCAATTACCTTTTATACACATTGCATTGCATGCGTGCTCTACTTTACTCACATGTGTTCAATTACCTTTTATACACATTGCATTGCATGCGTGCTCTGCTTTACTTACATGTGTTCAATTACCTTTTATACACATTGCATTGCATGCGTGCCCTGCTTTACTCACATGTGTTCAATTACCTTTTATACACATTGCATTGCATGCGTGCCCTGCTTTACTTACATGTGTTCAATTACCTTTTATATACATTGCTTGCATGCGTGCACTGCTTTACTGATATGTGTTGAAATTCCTTCCTATACACATTCTGTGCATGCGTGCAATGCTTTACTGATATGTTTTCAAGTTCCTTTTATATACACATTGCTTGCATGTGTGCATCGCTTTACTTACATGTGTTCAATTTCAGGTTTCTTTTATACACATTGCTTGCATGCGTGCATTGCTTTACTCACATGTGTTCAATTCCACCATTTTCCTATGCACGTTGCACGCGTTGTCACGCACTTATGATTGCATTAGTCATGCATGTTGCTAATAATATTGTACCGGTTAAGTTTGCTTTCTTTACAGGCACGATATTGTATGTACGGTTCATTTGAGGCCGGTGAAACCGGACGAGCCACACAGGTATTGTATCCTCCGAGTGAGACGTATTGAGAATTGCATAATTCTCTTACATCCTTTCTGCATTGTAGTGTAATCTGGTGTATGCTAGCTTATAACTGTTGCATGTGTGCTTCGTTACAGCTTCCTTTGCATGATCATAAGTTATGCCCGGCTCCTTGCATTTTCAGTTGCATTTTGCCCCTGCCTTCGGGCGCATGCCTTGTTTGTCTTGCATGTTTGTCCAAGTCTTCGGCCTTGTCAAAAATGGGTCGTCTCTGGGCTTTGACATTCACTCCCGTCATTGTTATGACTTTCGAGTTCTGTCAAAGAGGGGCAACTGTAGATACCCCATTTTTGACCATCCTCAAGACTTGGACGTCACCGTTTGAACACTCGGTGATTATCCATGTTTGTGTTCATTGGGAGTTCCCGGAGGCCTTGGCAGCGCGCCTCGTCTCAGGACCTCCTAACTCGGCTGTTTCGTGTTCGGTTTTGACACCAAACACTTGTGTTTTTGCCTTCAAGGGCGGGGAATGCCTTGTTGGCCATCCCCACACCCCCACCGGCCCTGCACTGTAATCACCAGCTGCATGTTTGTACCACCGGCACTGTTTTGTTAAAACCTACGGCCGGTCGGCATTATATTTGGCCGATCGGCACTTTTTTGTGCCGGTGACATTTTTGGCCGGCCGGTGACCCTTCTGAACCCCCTGAGGCATGGTGCATGCCAGCTGTGCCAGCTGGATTACACCATCACTCCTCCCCGTGCATAGGATTGGCCCATGTGCACCTTTGAACCCCTAAAGCTTCTAGAAGCTTGAACCCTTTTGGCCAAGCTTCTTGGAGAAGCTTGGCTAGCTGTTTTGGCTTCTCCAAGAAGCCTTGCACCCCCTTGACCCCTTTGACCTTTTCCTTTGCTTAGCCACTAAGTCTTAGACTTGCCTTGGCCTATATAAGCAACCCTTCTCTCCATTTGTGAGAGGTTAGCCATTTTCTAACACAAAACCAGAGCTTATATCTATATATCTCTGATATATATCTATCTATATCTATATCTTCCCTTCCCTCATCTATTGTGCGTGTTTCTTGTCCTAAATAGTGTGTTTTACCTTACTTTTGCACCATTACACACACTATTACACCTAGCTCCGAGATTGAGGGACTTGGAGGGTTGTTTGTTGTGATTTTGGACTGATTTTGATCACTAGAGGAGGGCTGCTCCACCTGTTCTTCAAAGGATCTTCAAGGGTGAGCTTGTTACTTTAGTTTCCCCATTCTTGCAACTAGTTTCTACCCCTCTCGCTTTGTGTTTTGAGCTTTGTCTATAACATAAAAAAATCTTGTTTTTACTTTCTCTAGAACATTCATTAAGGTCACTTTTTGGTTTGAGTGAAAACTCACCTTCTTAGGCCTTGTTTTGGTCCTTTTAGTGTCTTTTCTTGAAGCTTTGCTTACTTGGTGTTTTTGGTCTTCTCACCACTGAAAATCAGTGGGTTTTCAGTGGTGAGGAAGGTATTTTCTAGTCATGAATAGGGGAGGGACACCCCTCTCCCCTTTGTCCCTCTTTGGTCTTTACTTTGGCTCACATGGTAGCATGCATTTTTAGTCTTACATGCCTTCATTTCAGAGCTTATTTGGGTGTTTTGGATCATATGTCATCTATGTTTTTGGTTGGTTTTGTGGTCCTTAGCATGCTTCTTATACTTTCTTTGTAATGCTCTAGTTTGCCTAGAAATGAGCCATGAGTTTAGGCCATGTTTCTTGCATGTATGAGCCTCACTCCATGAAGATACTAGCATCATTTTGCCATGTCTAGGGGCTGTGAGCCACTATTTTTGTCATCTTTGGCATGCTTGACATGTTTGTTTTGCATGATGGCTTGTTAGCCTTGAGCATATGATTCATGAACATGCATTGGTTAGGCCATTTTAGTGATTTGGAATCATCTAATATGCTATCTCAGTCCTTATGCCATGCTTATATGCCTCCATGTATCACCTCTTCCATGTCTTGGAATGTTGGTCTCTTAAAGGGTGTTGTGCATGCTTGCATGTTTAGAGCTTTTGGGATGCCATGTGTGTGAGTTTTGGGTGTATTTTTGCATGCTAAGTATCTGTTTTTGGTTGTCCAATATATGCCATGAGTGGCCATGTTAATGGTAGTAAGGAGTGCTCCCTTTGTGCCTCAACCTTAGGCCCTTTGACTTGCATGTTTGCATGAGCATTGGTCACCATTTTGGGCATGTTTTGCCACTGTTTTGGGTTGGTTTGAGGGCTGCCCCATTGTGTTCTAGTCCACCATCACATGCTTGCCTCATGTCTATTGCTTAATTGATTCATTAAGTGTTGTAGTATGTTGGTCTTATTGCTTGATTGGTCCCTATTTGCATGACATTCGCATCTTGTATGCTCTAGCATTTTGCATGCTTGACATGGTAGTTGCATGACATTTGGTGTGCTTGCATCCTAATTCCCATGTTGCATCATTTGAGCTATGTTGCATACATGCATTTCATGGCTTGGTTTGGGGTTGTCAAGCCAAGCATAAGGGTTGAGGGAAGTTCACACTACAAGTGGTGCAACTTGTTTCAACTTTTGGTCACCAAGGCCCTTGACCAACACATGATAAGGTCTTGGATTTCATTTGTGTGTCGCATGCATTTTGACATTGAATTGCAATCTTGGTTCTTTAGGCTATCATGTACCTAGGTGCATAATTGATGGCCCAAGAACCAAGGGTCATGCTTCCTTGAGTCCCATACATGATAGGGAGCATTGACCATGCTTACATTTGCTCTAAAATCCATATCATGCACTGTCTGCCTGCTGTTGCTGTCAAACTGTCCTCTGCAGGAACTTTCTGCCGACCGGCATTATGGAGTGCCGACCGGCACTGTATGGATGGCCGGTTACCCCATTGATAGCCGATGGACTTTTCCCATGGCCGGTGGACATTTCATCCAGCCGACGATGATCAGCAGCACGCAAGAAAGGTATTCTGAGACTTTGGCGATTTTTGGAGAGACAGGGCAGTAAAAACAGAGGCAGCAGTGTTATGGTGCGGGTTTCCGGGCAAGTCGGATTCGAGCATGCATCATTTGCGCATACCGAGGCGGGGCTGCGGCCTTTTCTATGCTGCATTTAATTTATTAATTAAATTAGAAATTTTGTAATAATTTATTTTGTATTCGGACTGTATTATTTTGGGACTGTATATTCTTTCGGACCCTCTGCGCGAGGGCAAAATTGTAATAAGTGTGGGTGAGTGTGATGTATGTCTTCCAACCCCCACTTCTTTCTTCCCTTTTATTTACCTGCTTATGATGGTAGATTAGGGCATATTTAAATTAGCATAACAGTATGATAGCATGCGTACATCCATACATTTGTTATACATGCATTGGGCTCGGCACATCATACAAACTGCATTGTATTTCAATTCCAAATTGAATACGTGTTATTTGTAGCATTCCATATGCCATGTTTAGGACAGCCGAGCCTGTCTAGATTGCATCATTGCTTGTGTTGCATTAGCCATCTTAACATAAACTAGGATCATGCATATGATTACTAACCAGTTTCTGTTTTGGCTTGGAGTACTAGGTGAGCTTTTATGCTTTAGCATATCGCATGCGTGTGAATGTTGCCATGATAGCATGATTACCATGAGGCTAGCTGCTTATGTGATATAACTGCTTGAATGGCTGTGGATGGAGGTTGAATTGCCTGAATTGGGATAATACATTAAAACTGTGAGTTTTAAGCCCACTAGATAGTGGCAAAACCATCTTTTCTAAAGCCCACTCGAGGGTGGCAAAATCTGCATTTTAGCCTACTTGCGAGTAGCAAACCATTTTCGAAACAAACATGCAATGTTTTGTTCCAATTTAGGCGATTTGGTCTATACTTGTTTGCTGTGCGCATAACGTAGTAATTCTAGGCTAATTAAACCGGAAGAAGAACACATAAAGTTTTCAAACTCGGATATCACGGTTAGTAGAGGCCGGTCTTCGGACCGGGCGAGAGGGGGTGCTCATAGCTGACCTTCCCCGATCGTACCCAAGCTCCCGAGCCAAGATCACTTTGGTGATGACGGACACGTGGCCTTCGGCACCGAGTCAGGGTTTCCTAAATTTCCCCATTTTAAAATATTTAGGTGGCGACTCTATAATCTGGCAAAGCAGTCCATGTTTGGCACTTCTTTTCAAAAATCTGTTTTTCTCAAAACGATTTGCCAGATTTGGACTCTTTGGTTCAAGATTTAGAACCGTGACATTTGAGTCCTTGAACTGTGGTGACCCAATATCGAAACCAAAACGGGGGGGAGTCGCACCCTCCCCGGGATGCGTTCGGGGACGTCTACAGCATGACAATACAAATGAGACACGCATGACAATGCATGAATTGAAATGCATGGCAATGCAAATGAAAGATGCATGACAATGCGAGTTGTTGAAATGCATGACAATGCAAATAAAAGATGCATGACAATGCGAGTTGTTGAAATGCATGACAATGCAAATGAGACACGCATGACAATGCATGAACTGAAATGCATGACAATGCAAATAATATACGCATGACAATGCATGAACTGAAATGCATGGCAATACACGTACTGAAATGCATGACAATGCAAATTAGACGTGCATGACAATGCATGAACTGAAATGCATGACAATGCACGTGAACAGAAATGCATGACAATGCACGTGAACTGAAATGCGTGACAATGCACGTAATTTGATAAGTGCAAGATAATACGAATGAAACACGTGAAACAATGCGGATGGAGGGGGGGTGCAAGACAATGCGACCTAAGGGATGTGCATGACAATGCAAGCATGGTGTGCGTGACAACGCATATATAAGCGCATAACAATGCAAGAGATGGTGTGCGCTACAACGCATATAGACGTGCATAACGACGCAAGAGATGGTGCGCTTATTACGAACATGACAAAGTATTGCAATGCAACGTATTTAAAGCAGTTTTCGAATCTCGCAAGATACAAAAGGACACGAAAAAGGATACACCTTGCGCGTACTGAGCATCGCATATAGAAGACATGATTCGAGGTCAACACGGAGGCCGGTTAAACTTCAAAAGTCCACTTCCTTGCACTGTCTTGAGGAATGAAGGTCCCAAACCACATAAATGACGCAGACAAGGGTCTGGGAGGTGCATCAACCACAAGGGGAGGCCACCGGCCACCCATCGGCCACAAAATAATCTCATCGGCCAAATATTTAGCCGATCGGCTAACAATTTGGCCGATCGGCCAAAAATGGTAGTTTCGGGGGCAATTTTGTCCTTTGGCCACGGGTCTTTAAATATGGGGTTCCAAACCCCATATCCTCACTTCTCCAAGCTCGAAAAACATTTCCCTTTCTCCCTAGGTGATTTCCCGAGCTTTGATCTGTGTTTTTCTCTTGTTTTTGACCCTTTTTCGTTGTTCGATTCGCGAAACCCTTCCCGTTTCGCACACTTTAAACCGAACAAAACTCGGTTTTCGGTGTTTCTTTCTAGATTTCCACTACTTGGGGTTTGTTTCCCCCTGAGTTTACTTGGTTTTCGTGCCTTTTCCACACTCCGACCTTTTCTCCCGTTTTTCATCCTCTCGGGGTTGACTTTTGGGTTGACCTTTCGCATTCTTGCCCCTTTTTCACATTCTCGGCCATTTTCACGCTCCTTTTGAGATGGCAGATGACATTCCACGTGGTGGGACTCCCCCGGAGATGGATGTGGACCCCAAGGTCGAGCTCCTACCTCTTCGCATCCGGCCGTTCGATCCGGCGACTTACAGGCCGGCGATACACGTGTTGCCTCCTGATGGCATCTGCCACTTCAGGAGCTATGCACGGGGCGTGCCACTGGAGCTTTTGTTTTGCGAGCCAGAGTCACATCTGTCTTAAGGCGCTGCTGAGGTATATTCTTCCTCTGTTTCATTTTCTGCAACGTAGAACATATAACTACGATAGTCGATTCTGTTCTTTAACTGCTTAACTCAGACACACTGATACATCACATGTTGTAGTTCACTATGAGCACATCCACACCCAATATATGTTTAAATCTGAACACATGCACACACACTGCATTGTCAACTGAACAATTCAAACATACTGATACATCATATGCTGTAGTTCACTGTGAGCACGTCCGCACCCAATATCTGTGTAGACTCGGACACACACACACACACACTGCATTTTCATCAATTCTGAGCGCATTCAACACTATATTTCTAACACTGCTTTGCAACTGTTTGTTTTGAACACAAGGAGATTCCCATGCCGTCCGAGGGTATGGGAACACTATCGCCCGAGGTTGGTATATGGAGCTGCCCGACGTGGTCCGTCATATTGTCAACCGAGCCAGTTTTGGGACCTTCTGCATGGGACTCTCACACCTCACTGCGAGCAGGCCACTTCTTGCTGCTTTGGTGGAGAGGTGGTGGGACACCACCGACTCCTTCCACCTCTCTGCCACCGGGGAGATGACGATGACTCCCTTTGACTTCTCCATGCTCACAAGCAACGAAGTAGGGGGTGATCCAATCCCCTTTGATACAGATATGGATGAGTGGGACGCCGCTCAGCTATACTTGCTTGGCACTCAGCCACCTCTTGCCCGGGCAGGATTTGTGAGGTACTCATGGTTCGAGGATCACTTCTGGATCCAAGCGCCTACTACTCGAGAGGAGGAGGAGCAGTACGCTCGCAGTTTTATCATGTTTCTACTGGGGACCATGCTCTTCGCCGACCGGGCGAACACCGTCGCCCTCTACCTGTTGAGTGCGCTTGTGGACGTGATACGGATCTGCGGCTACGACTGGGGTGGCGCGGGCTTGGCCACCCTTTACAGATATATGAGCTCATCCTCCCGCCGCAGCGGGCAGTTGCTTGGAGGCTACTGGCAAGCCTAGGAGGTACATGTTCCCTTTTCTGTCTTTTTAATTCTGTTTTTCATTATCTGTACATCACACACACTGCGCGCACGCAATCTGCTTTACACTGGTTGTACACTACACACACTTCACAATACCCTGCACATACTGCACCCTACTTTATCTGTATACTACTTCATCTGATAAGCATACTCATATCTGCTCTGTTACACTATACAGTTGTGGATGTATGCCTACTTCCCTAGGCTTGCCCCAATGCCAAATGAGGAGATCCCTCTCGGTGTTCCATTTTCTCACCGCTTCGATGTGAGATGCGAGCGGAGGCCACGGGAGTCCTTCATGTTCTTCTGCCGCTACTTTGACACCATCACCGCAGCCGAGGTATGTCAAACATTACAGTTTATTTAAGCTTCGCTTTATAGTGGACTCTCAATAACAGTAGATAACAAATTGTGTTTTATTCGCAGATCACCTGGCAGCCTTGGGCCCCGTTGCCTGACGCAGTTCGGGAGCGGTATGCCGGTGCTCGAGAGACTGCCCGATTCAGGGTTCTACTGGAGGGCCTAGTCTGTTGGGCATGGTACTTTGGGGAGCGCTTCTTGCGGCAGACCTTGGGTGTGCCAGAGCAGACAGTTCCAGCACCTCCTCCTACCCACGTGAGGCACACTGAGAGTTACACCTTAGAGGAGATGATAGACTACACGATTGGCTGGAGCCATGAGAGCTTTAGGGACGAGGGCGATTACGCCGAGTACATCCAGGCCTATTTGATGCGGCCTTTGACTGGTGCTCGCCGAGCTGAGAGAGAGAGGCCAGCGGCAGGAGCAGGAGCATCGAGGGCACCTCAGGCCCGTGGGAGGAGTGGGTCCCGGAGAGGACAGGGAGCTGGATGGCCAGAGCTGCCCACGACGATCACATGCTAAGGGCAAGGTAGGGAGACTTACCAGATCCCTTTCGTTCCTCCTGCGGCTGATCACGAGCTTCTCGGAGTCTACGGCTCGACCCCGGTATGTACTACTAGACTTTGCATTCTGTTCTGTCATTTCAATTCATTTGATACCCCGCAGAATACTAATCACTTCAACGCTTTTGTAGGCTTTCGTCGAGTACACTCGCTAGTCCCTGGAGTTGGCGGCCTCAACGATAGGGATGATGTAGAGGAGCATTGACCTACTCACCATCTACGGGATCCCGGTAAGTTCTTTCAACCGCAGTCCCAAACTTTGCACAATCTGCTCTATACTGATCTGATATACCACATTGTCAACACGACACTCGACACACAGCACTCACGGCACTGATACACTGTAACCCACATACTGCTCACAGCGTTGCTCACGGCATTCATACACTGTATTCCTACACTACATTCTGTACTAATATACTGCTCACAAGCATTCATACACTGTACTCATACATTGCCCACAGCATTCATACACTGTACTCACACATTGTATTCGGCATTCATACTTCTGCTTTACGTAGCATAACTGATGCATTTGCCATTTGTTCCTTTTCAGGCTCCATTCCAGATTCTGGCCGCGGGAGGTGCTCCAGCTGGACCGTCTGCTCCTGTTCGCGGAGGAGGAGGAGTCAGGCAGAGGATGACTATCCACAGCCGAGGCAGACATTGGCGCACCCGTGCTGAGAACAGTTCACGAGAGCCCTCCTCTGATGATTCTAACGAGGAGGCGGCATCATCCCAGGGCGACGCTGGAGACAGCTCAGATTCTGACTATGGAAATGGCGGTGGTGACCCTGGACCCTCGTCCAAGAAGAGGACCAAGACCGACTCCGCACTTGAGATGACTGATATTGATCCAGACTTTCTGCTGCTTTTTTTCTTTTCTTTTTTTTTTTTTTTTAGCTCTGTTCAGACTCTTTGTTGCTTTTCCTTCTTTTTGTTTTACTTTTTTTTTTTACTGGTAGTTTGAGCACATTGTACTGCCTCAAGCAGGTTTTATTTTCTCAAGCCTTACGTAGTTCGGCTCAGGTTCACTCGTGTATTTATTAACCCTCACCTTTTACGCTCTAACTTCTGCCAAGGCCGCCCTTTGCGGGTTTTCAACCTTGCGAGCTCAGTTTTTATAATTTCAAATTTTCTGTGCTCTAACTTTTGCCTAGGTTGCCTTTTCGGGTTTTCGGCCTAGCGAGCCTCTCAGGGAAAATATTTCTTCAACTTGTCATGTTGATCGGTTGGGAGAACTCTAGGCCATCTAGGTCCATCAGAACGACGGCTCCACCCGACCAGATAGACTTGATGATATAAGGACCAGTCCAATTGGGTCTGAACTTGCCCCTAGGGTCGTGGATGGGAGCTCGGTTGTCTTTGAGCACCAAAGCTCCTTCTTTAAAATTTCTGGACTTAACTTTCTTGTTGAAAGCCCTGGCAATTCGTCGTTGATAACCCTGAACATGGCACAGTGCTTTCAGCCTTCGCTCATCAAACAGCATGAGTTCTTCGAACCTGTTCTGCTGTCGTTCTGCTTCAGCTATCTGATACTCAGCCAATACTCGCAAAGACGGAACCTCAATTTCGATAGGCCGAACGGCTTCCATCCCATAGACCAAGGAATACGGAGTCGCTCCAGTAGAAGTTCTAATTGAAGTCCGGTAGCCCCACAGAGCAAACGGTAACTTATCTGGCCAATCCCGGTAGGTTTCCACCATCTTTTGCAAAATGTGTTTGATGTTCTTGTTGGCGGCCTCAACTGCTCCGTTGGTCTGCGGCCGATATGTGGATGACTTGTGAAAAGCCACGTTGTACTTCTCCAACAAGTCGATCACCTCCTTCTATAAGTGGGAACCATTATCCGAAATAATCTCATTCGGGACCCTGTAGCGACAAATAATGTTATTCCTGATGAACTTCGCAACATGCGATGCCTTCAACACCGCATAAGATTGGGCCTCGACCCACTTTGTGAAATAGTCTATCGCGACCAGAATGAACTCATGCCCATTAGATCCCTTTGGAGTGACAGCCCCGATCACATCAATCCCACAGATTGAAAATGGCCATGGCGAAGTCATGTTGTACAGCTTCGACGGCGGAATGTTCATGCGGTTTGCATGGATTTGGCATTTGTGGCATCGTCGGACAAAGCCTATACAATCCTCCTCCATGGTGGACCAGTAGTAACCTTGTCTAAGGATTTTCCGGGCTAGCATCACCTCGTTCATGTGTGCTTCGCACTCTCCTCCGTGGGTGGCCTCCATCAAGCGCTTCGATTCTTCAGCATCAACACACAGCTTATGCATCCCGAGATGACCTCTCTTGTACAGTTTACCCCCACAGATGATGAACTGAGCAGCCATTCTTCTAATTGCTCTCTTATCTTTGGCATTCGCCCCTGGTGGATACACCTCTTTCTCTAAGAAGTTCCAAACATCGTAATACCAGGGGTTTTCATCTTGAACCTCTTCTACAACAGCAATCAGCTCATAGGCCGACACAAACTTCTGGTCAATGATGATCGGACGCATCTGGACTCCAAAAGGGATGTCTATCATAGAGGATAGAGTAGCCAATGAATCTGTGAACCTGTTGTTTTCTCTTAACAGATGAGCAAAGTTCATCTTCTCAAACCGAGGAATCAACAAGTCCAAGGTCTGGCGGTATATTCTCATCTTTTCTTCTTTGACTTTCCAATCTCCTTTAGCTTGAGATACCACAAAGTTCGAGTCCCCGATGGCGTCCAACCATTTTGCCCCTAGTTCTAGGGTATCCTCTAAACCAGCAATACATGCCGCATATTCTGCTTTGTTGTTCGATACTTTGAACCGGAGTTTGAATGCTAGAGGGATACGGGAATTGTCGGGTGCTATTAGCAACACCCCTATCCCGTACCCGTATTGGTTTGACGCTCTGTCAAAGTACATCGTCCAAAACTCGTCTTCGACATACAAAATGGCCTCGTCTAGGAATAGGTACTCAACTGCTTCATCCCCTTCAACTGGATGATCGGCTAGGAACTCTGCTACCGCCCTCCCTTTTACTGACTTGCGCATCACATACTTCAAATCGAACTCGGAAAGCAAAAGTAACCAATGAGCTAGCCTACCCGTAAGTGCTGGTTTCTCAAAGAGATATTTGATGGGATCCAATCTGGAAACCAGTATTACGGAGTGAGCTAACAGGTAGTGCCGCAGCTTCCTGGCAGCCCATACTAAGGCCAAACAAGCCTTCTCCAGCGGAGTGTAGCGTGTCTCATAACCTAGCATCTTCTTGCTCAGGTAGTAGATAGTTCTCTCGCACCTTGTCCTCAAACTCTTGCGCAAGCATGCAGCCCACTGTAGTTTCAGTCACTGAAAGGTACAAAATCAACGATTTCCCCGGCTCAGGCGGTGATAACACAGGTAGGTTCTGTAAATATTGTTTGATCTGTTCAAAAGTAGCTTGGCATCGGCCGTCCCATTGGAACTTCGTCCCTTTCTTCAGGAGACCAAAGAGTGGTTCACAAGTCAAGGTTAATTTTGAAATAAACCATCTTATGAATTGCACTTTACCCAGAAAAGCCTCGCACCTCCTTTTCAGTCATTGGTAGTGGCATTTCTAAGATGGCCTTGATTTTGGAAGGGTCGACTTCGATACCTCTCTGTGTAATCAAGAACCCCAGCATTTTCCCTGCTGTAACACCAAACATACATTTCTGAGGATTCAGCCCCAACCGAAACTCTGGATCCTTTGAAAGAACTTTTTCAAGGCGGTGTAGTGGCCCTCTCTTTCTTTGGACTTGACAATCATGTCGTCCACGTACACCTCAACCTCTTTGTGGATCATGTCGTGCAATATTGTGGTCGCAGCCCATTGATATGTAGCTCCAGCATTCTTCAGCCCAAACGGCATCACCCTATAACAATAGGTCCCCCACAGGGTGGTAAAAGCAGCCTTGTCCCGGTCTTCGGGTGCCTTTACAATCTGGTTATAGCCTGAAAAGCCATCCATGAATGAGAGCAATGCATGCCCCGCAGTAAAGTCCACTAACTCATCGATATGCAGCAGAGGAAAGTCATCCTTCGGACTGGCTTTGTTCAAATCTCTGAAATCCACACATACCCAGATTCTGCCATCCTTCTTCGGCACTGGAACGATGTTGGCCAACCAAGTTAGGTATTCAGATACCAGCAGGAACCTCGCGTCAATTTGCTTGATGACCTCTTCTTTGATCTTGATAGCCCAATCTGGGTGGATCCTTCTGAGTTTCTGCTTAACAGGTCGGGCCTCTGGGTCAAGAGGGATCCGGTGCTGTACAATCTCAGGATCGATTCCAAGCATGTCTTCGTAGGACCACGCGAAAAAATCTTTGAAATCTTTTAATAAAGCGACTAAGCGCTCGCGCTCCTCTGAGGACAATGTGGACCCGATCTGGACCAGCCGCGGGTCCTTCTCAGTACCAACATTAATTTGGGTCATTTCATCAACCAGTGGTTTTACAAACCTCTCCCGTTCTTGTTCAAGCAAATATTTCAAAACCGGAGGAATTTCTTCCTCGTCGTTTTCATCAAAGTTTTTAAAGTCTGAATTAATGCAATAAATCAAGGGTACAGAAAAGTAATCAAAGACCACAGCCGCACAATTCTCATTAAGCGCTTCATCTAGCCTATCCGATTCTTCTGTTACAGTAGACTCAAAAGAGAAAGAAAAAGACGACCTAGACAGGACTGTGGCACCCGGGTTATCACCCCCAAGAATACCGGACTCAGACTCAGACGAGCTGGAACCTGATTCCGACTCACAAGACTCAGTGAAATCAGATTCCGGCTCACTGCCTGACCCGGTGCTGCTCGATAAGAATCTCTCTTTGTATCGCCAGACGAGGGAGGGTGCGGTGGATGCATCCAAAATGTTTGAAGGTGGGCGCACAGCCGTTTCATTCCCAATCATAGACACTGAGAGATCATCCCCTAAGCACTCATGTATGATCGGAGGATCTGATAGTAGACAAGCCAGTGCTACCCCCATTTCAAACTCGGTGCTCTCGGAATCCATTTCCTTACACTGTTCAACCTCAGCTGATGGGTCTGTCTGCTCCTCGACGACATCATCCCCAGATAACTGCAAGTCGAAGAAGATCTCAAATCCCGGCAGGCGCCTTTTTCTGCATTCAACCATGGCTCTGGGAAGCCGCAGAATGGAAAGTCTTCCCCCTGCCAGACGAAGCGTCCGTTCAAGGTGCCCTGAATAGGCCGATCCATCAAATCAAAATGCCTCCCGGTCTGCTTGGCTCTCGCTCTTCCAACCATCTCTTTTCCTTTTCTCACCCAGTCCTCTTTGGTGGGCAAATGACCCAAACCAAAGGTCTGCGGGTTGTGCGGCACTTCGGTCGATACTGTAATGCCTTTCCGGCCACTTCTTCCTAGTCCCATCCCAGGGATGTGTTGAAGCTTGTTCATAAGGTACACTGACTGTGCGTTGACATACAACCCCTCATCAATAGCTAAAATGTTCTGAACAACCCGGGCCTCGGCTAGGGTAAATCCTGATAGGAACACATCCTCCGCGCCATGCTCGATTTCCAAAACCAGTGTAGACACCTCTGGCGGTGGATGAATTGACGAATTCCCAAAAACTATAGCCACCCATTTCCCGTTGGGGGTATTTCAACATCTGATGCAGGGTGGAAGAGACTACCTTCACCTGGTGCAGCCACGGCCGCCTTAAGAGTAGATTAAAGGTTGCGGGAACGTCCAAAACATGAAAGTCAATCTCATGTTGTCCTGGACCAACCTGGGTGTGAATCTTCACAGTCCCCATCACTTCTCTGCTAGTATTGTCATACGCCCATATTACTTGGGCAGTTGGCTCAAAGTCCGCGGGCTTCAACCCTATTGCATATCCTGTCCTTGACGGGCATATGTTAATAGTGGATCCTGTATCAACAAGAACCACTGGTATCCACTTGTTTTTGCATTCCACAGAGATGTAGAGAGGTTTGTTGTGATTTGCGCCCTCAGGCGGCAGTTCCTTGTCAGAAAAGGTCAACGTCGGGGAAGCTCCTCCTGGAAAAACCAATCCTACCAGCTACTCAGGCGTGGTGTCTATTGAAAGTTTGGCTTTGTCCATTGCTGAAAGGACAGCTTGTCTATGAACTCTTGAAGCCATAACCAGTCCCCAGATGGAGATGTCTGCTTGTATCTTCTTCAGCTGTTTCAACATAACCTCCTCTTCGAGCAGCTTTTCTTTCTGCTTCTCCACCTCCTTGTCCTTTCCAGACGCCTCTGGTTGATCTAAGTGCGGGGGCTTGAAATAACGCCCGCTCCTAGTCATGTGGTCAAATTCGCCAATGTACCAGGTATCATCCGACTGGTTATTCCCCCAGTCCTCATCTTTGTGAGCAAGACATAGATCATCATCTTCCCACCACATGCCATCGGCAGCTGACAGACACCTGTTCGGCTCCGTTACAACCATTCATGTGCCCATAGCACCTTCCATTCCTGTGCTCGTAGCATGTTCCGTCCCCACAGGGGCTTTGGCTTTTCTAGTCCTCTCAAAATCTTCGATCCTTTCCCGCTCAAATTGCTTCAGTACAGCCTGCTGTTCAGTTTCTTTCGTTCCCAAATTGCCCGTATTCTGAGCAAAATTCTTTACACCGGTGCTCTCCAGCGATATACCCTGCTCTTCGGCCCTTCCGGCCACAGTTGATGTCCCCGTCCCTGACGGACCCTGTTCTAGCTGAAATTGTTCAACAATATCTGCCTGGTCGTCAAGCCACCCAGTAGACTCCGCTGACTTATCAAACCAATTGACTGCCACGTCCCTCGAATCCTGCTCTTCAAAGAACTGCAGATTTGCAATGTCTTCTTCTAGATCCGCTAGGTCATCTAGCCCCTGATTAGGTCCATCCTCTCGTACTACACAAATCTCTGCCCTCACTGGTAATTCCACATCCGACATAGCCTAGCCTGCTGATATAATGTAACCACTCGGGTCGTACATACAACTCTCAAACCCCTCAGGTTCTGTATAATCATTTTGATCTGCACCC
Source organism: Camellia granthamiana (assembly GCA_036172215.1). Taxonomy (NCBI): domain Eukaryota; kingdom Viridiplantae; phylum Streptophyta; class Magnoliopsida; order Ericales; family Theaceae; genus Camellia; species Camellia granthamiana. Next base: position 59,729,417 of record CM069903.1, on the reverse strand, counting down.
ACAGTTGACCCGGTTCTATCTTCGATAGCCACCACCACCTCAAGTTGGGTTTGGGAGTTGTCCAACATGCACAAGTCAGTGTTGTCAGGAATGAACACCTCCGGCTTGGGTAGATGAAAGGGGTGATGTATATGCTAGGGTCGTATGACACAACCCTAGTTTGGATAAGATTGATGCATTTGGCAGATGGAGCTTGGTTATGTGGTGGGAGAGGGTTGGTTGTGACATTCGGTTTCTCCAGAGGCACGATCACCCTATTATCAATGAGATCCTGAAACTCATGACGCAATCGAAAGCACTGGTTGGTGTCATGACCATGCTGTTGGTGAAAGGCGCAGTACTTGGCCGGGTTATAGGAAGCGGGGAGTTTATCTACTAGTGGCCATGGCTCTAGGGGCTTCAAGTGCCCTTTCTTGATCAAAACCACCAGAGCTTTGGACAGGGGCATATATAGTGGAGTGAAGGTTCTTTGGCCTCGGGGAGAGTACTTGGTTGTTTGTGAGCTACTTCCGGATGCGCCGGTGAATCGTGTAGCTGCAAGGGTTCTCGGGGTGGCGGTGGTGACCATTCCCATATCTGAAGATCTGCTAGCTGCAGCACTGCTTATGCTTGCATTTATACTGCGGTTGAATGCCCTCTTGGGCTGCTCTCTATCCTGGTCAATCAGACCCTGTTTCATTGCATCCTCGATTTGCACCCCAATCTCATGAAGATCTGCAAAGGTGGGGAGGGGGAGGACGATCATCTTCTGTATAAGCTTGGGCTGGAGGTTGCGCACAACCATCTGATTCTGATCTTTGTCAACAGGCCTGATGGCCATCATCGAGGCCTTAGCCCTCCACCGGGTCACGAAATCAAAAAAACTCTCCTTAGGCTCCTACCTAGTTGTCTCAAGATCACGAGTTGTGACCTCGATCTGTGTGTTGCAGGAGTATTGAGCTATGAAGGCCTCGGCCATCTCCTCCCAGTTCCTCTTGACGGAATCCTCCAGTTTTGCATACCAAATGGCCGCTACACCCGACAGGATCCGGCCAAACAAAGAAAGCTTCTGCAATCTGGAAAGGCCCATTGGCCTCAGTATATCCGAAAACAGCCGCAAATGCACCATAGGATCTCCAGACCCATCAAAGCGGTTAATGTACGGCATCTTAAATCGGTTCGGCAGCGTCACAGCCGAGTCGGTATACCCATCCTCTATATCTGGAATGGACTTCACACCTTCGGATTTCTTAAACAGCTTTTCAAGCTTGCTCACTTTTAACGCTGTGGGGTCCACCTCGAACTCAAAGGGAGAATCTGGTAGGTTGATAGGTGTGGGTGCCTTGGACAGCTGGGGTAGGATTGGGGGCGGGGTCGGCCCTGTTGGAATGTCTGTATCTTCTTGGACATTTACTGTCTCCCCGGGTATTGGAACTCTTGGTGGGGGAGGAGCTGGGTGTGAAGCAGATGCTCCAGTTTGCTGCTGTAGCCTGGCAATTAAGTCTGCCTGTTAGGCCATGACCTCGGCCTGTTGTTTGGCAAATTCTGCCTAACGGGTAGTGTCCTGCTACATTGTTCTCATGCTTTCCTGGAGCTGACGCATCATCTCCTCCATTCCTGCCATATTGTGCTGTTCTAGCGGAATACCTGGTATATCTGTCCCTGTAATAGAAACTGAGACCTCAGCCCGACTGTTCACTGATGGGGTAAACCACTGATCTAGCGACCGATGTACCAATACACTGCGTCCTCTTGACCTCCACCTAGTAACCAGGGGTAAAGAAAGGAACACTGCTTGTCCGTCTATCAGATTCGTAGATCGATTAAGTCTGCGACCTCTAACCCAGAGTGCTCGGGGGATATCTAACTGGTCGGATGCAATGGTGCTAAACTACCTTGCAAAAAGATAAATAAAGCATAATAAGGAAAGAAAATGACCAGAAAAACGGACAGCATAACAGCTTAAATAAAGACAACACACAGTTGGCAAACACATGCTGAATGAACTATTCTCAACCACTGATCATTGTTCCTAAAATTACTGCCCCGATACTGAATCTGATACCCGCAGATATAACTGATTCTCAAAATACTGATGCTCGCAGGCCTGATACTCAGACTTGCAAACTGATACGTGCATTCCTGTAGAGACACACTCTAAAAGCACATAGCAAGCAAATGAGAGCCAAAAACACCCCTATGTTGGGGTAGGGTTTCCCTGTCCTATTTTGTTAGGAACTAGGGTTTTGCTACGCACACAACGGTTTCAAACAACCTATAATCGGGTAGCAACCTGTCCTAGATTGGAATAGTCACTATGGATTCCGAATATGCACTAGGTCGAATGATCAAAAAGGGTGCCCCAGTAAAACCGGGGTTTGTGTTCCTGTCGTGGCAGAGCCCGCAACCAGTCAGCCTTATGGCACGCTTCTCGAAGCGAGCCTCCGGCAAACCGTTCAGGAATAGCATACAGCAAACACGGTGTCGTAGGCGCCCCAATGCAAATGCAATGCAAAGAAACACATAAGTGTAGTCAAAACAAGATATCATGAGTTCGAGTCAAGCTCTCTAAATCCCCAGCAGAATGGCCAGAAACTGTGGACGCGCCCCGAGGACTCCCGAGAAGATCTCGTTTTGTTCTCTAGCATACCACAGTTCGGACTCAAATGTCACGGTTTTGAATCTAGTCTCGCAAAGTGCAATGCAAGACCGATAAATCACCAAAGAGTCCAAATCCGGCAAATTGTTTTGGAAAACTGATTTTTAAGAAAGTAGTGCCAAACTTGGACTGCTTTGCTAGATACAGAGTCGCCACCTAAATATTTTGTTTTGGGGGGAATTTAGGAAACCCTGACCCGTTGCCTAAGGCCACGTGTCCGCCATCACCAAAGTTGCCTCGGCTCGGGAACTTGGGTACGATTCGGGAAGGTCATCTATGAGCACCCCCGCTCGCCCGATCCGAAGATCGGCCTGTACTAAACATGATATTTTGTTTTGAAAACATATGTGTTCTTATTCCAATTAATTAGCTAGAATTACTATATGATGCACACAACACACAAGTATAGACTAGATCGCCTAATTTGGAACAAAGCATCGCATATCCATCTGTTTGGAAATGGTTTGAAGTTTGCTACTCGTAGGTAGGCTAAAACACGGATTTCAATGAATTGTCCCAATTCAAGTAATCTAACCTTCACCCACAGGCATTCAGGCAGTTATATCATGTAAGCACTTAGCCTCATGGCAAGCATGCTGTCATGTTAACACTCACATACATGCAAGATGCTAAAGCATAAACACTCACAGTGTACTTCAAGCCAAAAAAAAGAACATGTTAGTAATCAAATGTATAATCCAAGTCCATGTTAAGATGGCTAATGCATCGCAGGCAAAATGCAACTAGAATAGGCTCGGCTAATCTAAAATGGCATGTGAGATGCAACAATTCGATACATGTATTCAACTTAGAATTGAAATACAATGAAGTTAGTATGATGCGCCGAGCCCGGTGCATGCAATTCAGATGAATGATGCAAACATGCATAGCATGAGGATGCTAATTGAAACGTGCCCTAGAACTAACCATCGTAAGCGGCTAAGTAAAAGGGAGAAAGAAGTAGAGGTTGGAAGACATGCATCACACACATGCATGCTTATTACACAATTGCGTCCTCTCAACGGAGGGACCGAAAGAATAATACAAATTACATAATTAACTAACTAACAAGCTAATTAATTCAGATGAATGATGCAAACATGCATAGCATGAGGATGCTAATTGAAACGTGCCCTAGAACTAACCATCGTAAGCGGTTAAGTAAAAGGGAGAAAGAAGTAGAGGTTGGAAGACATGCATCACACACATGCACGCTTATTACACAATTGCGTCCTCTCGACGGAGGGACCGAAAGAATAATACAAATTACATAATTAACTAACTAACAAGCTAATTAATTATTACACAACACTTAACTAATTAAGTGTAGACGTGCCCGTGGGCCTCATGCTACAGTTCGGACTCAAATAGTCACGGTCCTGTATCTAATCTCGCAGAGTGCAATGCAAGACCGATGAATCATCAAAGAGTCCAAATCTGGCAAATCATTTTGGAAAACAGATTTTTTTGAAAGAAGTGCCAAACATGGACTGCTTTGCCAGATACAGAGTCGCCACCTAAATATTTTTTATGGGGGAATTTAGGAAACCCTGACTTGTTTGCCTAAGGCCACGTATCCGTCATCACCAAAGTTGCCTCGGCTCGGGAACTTGGGTACGATTGGGGAAGGTCAGCTATGAGCACCCCCTCTCGCCCGATCCGAAGATCGGCCTCTACTAACCATGATATCTAGTTTTGAAAACATTATGCACTCTTATTCCGCTTAACTAGCTAATCTTACTATGTGATGCGCACAACACAAAAGTATAGACTAGATCGCCTAATTTGGAACAAAGCATTGCATATCCGCTCGTTTGAAAGGCAGTTTGAAATTTGCTACTCGCAAGTAGGCTAAAATACGAATTTTAACGAGTTGTTCCAACTCAAGCAATCCAACCTCCACCCACAGGCATTCAGACAGATATGTCACATAAGCAAATAGCCTCATGGCAAGCATGCTATCATGTTAACATTCACACTCATGCGAGATGCTAAAGCATAAAAAGCTTACCGAGTACTCCGAGCCAAAACAAAGAACTTGCTAGCAATCAATGTATGATCCAAGTCCATGTTAAGTGGCTAATGCATCGCATACAAAATGCAACTAGAATAGGCTCGGCTAATCCTAGGATGTCATGTGAAATGCAACAGATAACATGTATTCAAGTTAGATTTGAAATACTATGCAACTAGTATGATGCGCCAAGCCCGATGCATGCAGTACTGATGAATGATGCATACATGCATAGCATAAGGATGCTAATCAAAACATGTCCTAGTACTAACCATCAAAAGCAGATAAGTAAAAGGGAGAAAGAAGTGGGGGTTGGAAGACATGCATTGCACACACGCACGCTTATTACAAATTCGCCCTCACTCGGAGGGACCAAAAGAATAATACAATTTAATCAACTAACAAGCTAATTAAATTGTTACAAACCAATTAACTAGTTAAGTAAATTAACTAAGCCAATAAAGCGGTAAAACAGCCTCGGAAGAGGGTCCAATACATGCGCGCTCGGCTTCGCTCGGAAATCCACCACCATGCACAAGTTGCCTCTGTTTTCACTGTTTTATGCCTCTAAAAATTGCACAAATCCCAAGGAGCACTCTCTGAACACTGTGGGATGCCACCGGCCATGAGGAATGGCCACCGGCCATGAGGAATGGTCACCGGCCATGGGAAAATGGTCATCGACCATTGGTATGGCTCTCGGCCAGATATTTGTGGTCGGCCGGCACTCAATGTGGTCAGTCGGCCATCTATGTCTGCAGGATCCTGTTTTGACAGCAGCAGAGGGCAAACATGGTATGGCAATGCACTTCAAGCAAATGTGTGCACCAACACCTTCCTTATCGTGTTCATGACTCAAAGGAGGATGGTCCTTGATTCTCGGACCACCAATCGCGCATTTCGATGCGTGATGGCCCAAGAAACCCAGTGTGCCATTTCAATGTGGAATGAAATGCACATAAACAAACAATAGGCCCAACCTCTATCACTTGATCAAGAGACAAGGCATGCATGCTCAATGCAATGCAACCTAGACATGTGAGCTAAGTATGCAACATGAGAATGCCAACAAGCATGCAAACATGCAAACATGTAACAAGTGTGCAAGCTAACAAGCATGTGAAATGCAATGCCAACATGCAAACATGTAACATGTTAAGCAACCAAAACAAATAGAAGAAAGCATGCCAAATGCACTATCATTTAAGCATGTAACAAGATGTTTATGGGCCAAGTATGTGACAACATGCAAGGCCAATGTACACAGAAACATTCATGCACACAAAGTCCAACTCTTATACATCAAATAGCAACTTTTAAGCACACTTAAAAGGAAACAAATATGGACAAACGGCATGCATATCAAACTCTGAAAATCATGTTAAGGATGGTGCCAAACCAACTAAACAAGACAAGCAAAGCATGCAATTATGTCCAAAACTCAAGGCAAGCCAAAGAAGTATTGAACTACACTTAGCAAAACCAAATATGACGTGAGTTGAACAACCAAAATCAGAGTTTTAGCATGTTAAAACAAAGCCAAAAACACATTGACATGGCATCCTAGAGGCCTAAACATGATGGCATACGCAATGACACATTCATGGAGCATGAAACACAAATTCTTTAAGGCCTTAAAGGAGCATCAAATGCAAGCATGTGAGCACAAGGACTAAAATGATGCTATAAATGGTGCCAAACCACTGAAACAAGCCAAGTAATGCATGCTCAACACTCACACACACAAGGCTAACGAGCCAAAATGCAAGGTGGCTATACAAAGCATGTCATGGATGGCCAAGACAACCACAAACTAACCTTAAGAATACTAAAACATGCATAAAAGCTTCACAAAGCTTGGCCAAAACAAGTAAGCATAGTAGTCTAGATGCTAAGTACATGTTAAGGCAAATTCATGGCATTACAAGACAAGTATGTAAAGCAAGCATGGTGTGTCTAAACCAATTAAGAACAATGCTATATCATGACAAAATAAGAACAAATATTAGCTAAGACATGGCCAACATGATCTCAACAATGGTGCTCACACATGAGGCTAAAATGGCACATATTGAAGACAACAAGGAGAGGGGATGGCCCCTCTCCTTCTTAGGACCTTAAAGCACCATCCCCACCACTGAAATCCCTCTGGATTTCAGTGGTGAGGAGGCCAAGACAAGGTGGTCCCAGAGCTCACCAAAATAGTACAAAAATGGGGCCAAACAAGGCCTAAGAGGGGTCAAACAACCCCAAACACCAAAACAACCTTAAACAACTATTTAAAGCACTAAAAAACAAGACTTTTATATGTTATAAGTTAAGCTTAAAAACAGATGCAAGGATGGCTAAAAGCCTATGCGAAAATGGGGAATAAAAGGGTAAAGTTCTTGCCCTTGTAGACCTCTTCAAGAACAATGCTCCAGCAGCCTTCCTTAGCTTGAATCCACTCAAGAACTTCAAGAACACCCCTTTGGCTCCTCAGCAACCAAAGTATAGTGTAATGGTAGGTGCCTTAGTGCAAAACTAAGAACAAACACACACAAAGGCAAAAAGAAAGGGAGATATAGAGATAGATAGATACACTATGCAAACCCTAATCTCAGAGCTCTCTGGAACTTTTTTGTAACCCTTGAGGAGGGAGGAGAAGGCCTCCCTTTATAGAGATTCACTCTTGCAAAGCTTACAAAACAAGCTAAGCAAGAGTGAAATCCCTCCATACACGGGTATGGAGGGGGTGCAAAGTGGGTGCCAGCTATCACAGCTGGCACAAAATATCTGCCAAAAGCAGATGCACAGTGGTCGGCCAGCAAAAAATGACAAATTGGCCAAAACAATGGTCGGCCGACCACAAAGAGTGCCGGCCGGCCAAATATTTGGCCGATGGCCTCAAGCCATGGCCGGTGAGGTGTGGGGATGGCCAACAAGCCATTCCCTACCCCTCAAAAGTAAAACACAAGTGTTTGCTGCAAAACCAAACACAAAACAGTCGAGTCGAGAGGTTTTGAGGCAAGGCGCGTGAGACCTCCGAGAACTCAGGACGAACACGAACATGGATGATCACCGAGTGTTCAAACAATGACGTCCAAGTCTTGAGGACGGTCAAAAATGGGGTGTCTACATTAAGCAAATCAATTAAGCTATGAAAACAGTAAAAACAGCCTCAGGAAGAGGAATGCATGCGTGCTCGGACGGCTTCGCTTGGAAATCCATCCCCATGTCACATGTTGCCTCTGTTTACACTGCTTTGTACCTCTGAAAACTGTGCCAACTTCTGTGACACTTCTGAACCACCTTGGGGACTTTCTGAGAGTCCATCGGCCAAGAGATAGGGCCATCGGCCATGGGAAATTGGTCATCGACCAAATGTAGAGCTCTCGGCCAACAATGCTTAGCCGACCGGCACTGAAGATGGCCGACCGGCCATATATTCCTGCAGAATGCTGTGTTGCTGCAGTAGAGGACAAACAGAGCATGGCAATACATTTGCAAGACAATGTTTGCACGACCACTCTCTCTATCATGTTATGAACTCAAGGAAGTATAGTCCTCGACCCTCGGACCACCAATCACGCATTTCAATGCATGATGGCCAAAGGAGCCGAATGTGCAATTTATATCAAATGAAATGCACATAAACACATAAGAGGCCCTAACCTCTATCATGGTTGATCAAGAGGCAAAGGATGCAATCATGCAAGCAAAACTAATGCAACATGAAGCATGTCAAGGACAAAGCCATACAAGGATAATGGTAATAAGCATGCCAAATGCAATGCAACCTAAACAAGCATGCAAACATGCAAGGCATGTGACAACATTCAAGGATAGGCAAGCATGTAACAACATGTGGGGCAAGCATGCAACAACATGCAAGGGACAATACATGTAAACATGCAAAGCAACTTAACAAAAAGGGCATGCCAAACGCGATATAACTCAAGCATGCGATATCATGCAATAGGCCAAGTATGCAACAACATGCAATAGGCCAAGTATACAACAACATGCAAGGCAAGCATGCAACAACATGCGATAATGGTCTTAAACCAAAATGGACAGCTCTCAAATAGGTCCAAATCAGTGGCCAAAATGCAACGGAAATGAGGACAAAAACACATACAAACATGCATGCCAATTGGCCTAACACTTAAACATAGTAGAACAACTGTTAAGCACACTTAAAAGAGGATAAACATGGACATGTGGCAAACATGTTAAGCTCTAAAATCATGTTAGGAGAGGTGCCAAACCCACCAAAGTACATAAGCAAAGCATGCAAGAAAGCTTAAAGCTTGAAACTAGCCAAAGGGTTCAAACCATGGCTATACAAAGCAAGCCCCAAAGGCCATGAAGACCTAAAACAGTCCTAAGGCAGGTCCAAACAAGACCGAAAGCAAGCTCGAAACTAGCCAACACAAGCTAGAACACAACGCCAAAACATGAGGCATGCAAGCTCGGTTTTCTGATACCGGTGACCGCGGCGACCATCATTGGCAAGGTTATCGGCGATATGCGCTCTGCTTATGCATGCTATCTTATTTCTTACTAGCCCCTGACTCCAGCGGTTTAGCACTCGTTTGATTGAGGTCGCCAAGAGCTTGAAAGAGGGCAAAAGCTGCATCGCCATGACGTTAGCCCGAAACGTTGATGGGATTGGATGTTTTTTATCGCCGAAAGAGGACTAGGTTTGTGGGGAGTCCACTACTATTGCAGGTAATGTTTCCCACCCCATCTCACATATATATTGCTCACAACACTCGGCCCTCAGGCTCGGTTTCTCTCAAAACCTTCTGCTCACTTTTCCTCTCAACGTACATCTTTCTATTCTTTATTCTCTCATTTTTCTTCCCTCCCCAGGTGTGGTTGATGGACAATTTGAGAGTTGTGGACTCGTGTCCGGCATATTCATCTCGCAACTATTTCTCCCGACGACATCTAGTCGACGCTCCGGATGAAGGATGGTGGTACAGCTGGATGTGCAATTTGTCCGTGGATCGCATTGCTTGGCGCTGCCCTTGGCTCAATTTACCGGCAATGAGCTATAGCATGACCCGTCAGCCTGGGATTCAGTTGATTGGCTTGACTCACAGCATGTTTTACTTTCCGTTCTGGTTCCGGCGCCAGTTCAGACATGATCAGACTTGCCCAGATGAGGAGATTGAGTACCCCGCTACATTTCCGGTCCAGGGCGCGCAGCTATGCCACGGCATGGAGGATGAGAGAACTTCTGGCCCCCGCTCCTACTTTTAGCTACACCCTCTCTGATGAGTGCTTGGTTTGGCTCAATGAAGAGGCACAGATCGGGCCCAGCTTGGCATCAGAGGCTTCGACTAGCTCTGGGAGGGGACGCAGGGACACCTGACTATGCCCCGGATTCATTTGTTTTAATCAGAACTTTCAAGTTTTCTTTATGAATGTAATGAAAAGCAAACTTCAATTTTATATTCAAGAGCAGGAGAACTCTGTATTGAAATCAATAAAATTGAAGGTAACGGGTACTGAAAATTTCCGTTTGGTCCAAAAATGGTCTAAGTTGTAAAAAGATTAATTTGAACAAAATCAACTTTTATTAAAACTTTTCAAAACCATTTTCGATATGGATCAGAACTGGACATGCCTGAGATCTGTCACTGAGATGCACAACCCCGAATTCCAGCAACTGGAAAGTTGCCCCTAGTCTGAGTAGCACAGCATCGGAGATCATAACCGAGCTCTTGAATGCTGAATAGACAAAGTTGCTCGGGGAAGTGTTTATGGCTAGACTTCAGGATGAAGTTGCTTACGTATCCCAAACTTGGAAATCAAGCCTTACGTAGTTCGACTCAGGTTCACTCGTGTATTTATTAACCCTCACCTTTTACGCTCTAACTTCTGCCAAGGCCGCCCTTTGCGGGTTTTCAACCTTGCGAGCTCAGTTTTTATAATTTCAAATTTTCTGTGCTCTAACTTTTGCCTAGGTCACCTTTTCGGGTTTTCGGCCTAGCGAGTCTCTCAGGGAAAATATTTCTTCAACTTGTCCATGTTGATCGATTGGGAGAACTCTAGGCCATCTAGGTCTATCAGAACGATGGCTCTACCCGACCAGATAGACTTGATGATATAAGGACCAGTCCAATTGGGTCTGAACTTGCCCCTAGGGTCGTGGATGGGAGCTCAGTTGTCTTTGAGCACCAAAGCTCCTTCTTTCAAATTTCTGGACTTAACTTTCTTGTTGAAAGCCCTGGCAATTCGTCGTTGATAACCCTGAACATGGTACAGTGCTTTCAGCCTTCGCTCATCAAACACCATGAGTTCTTCGAACCTGTTCTACTGCCATTCTGCTTCAGGCTATCTGATACTCAGCCAATACTCGCAAAGACGGAACCTCAATTTCGATAGGCGAACGGCTTCCATCCCATAGACCAAGGAATACGGAGTCGCCCCAGTAGAAGTTCTAATTGAAGTCCGGTAGCCCCACAGAGCAAACAGCAACTTATCTGGCCAATCCCGATAGGTTTCCACCATCTTCTGCAAAATGTGTTTGATGTTCTTGTTGGCGGCCTCAACTGCTCCATTAGTCTGCGGCCGATATGTGGATGACTTGTGAAAAGCCACGTTGTACTTCTCCAACAAGTCGATCACCTCCTTCTTGAAGTGGGAACCATTATCTGAAATAATCTCATTTGGGACCCCGTAGCAACAAATAATGTTATTCCTGATGAACTTCGCAACATGCGATGCCTTCAACACCGCATAAGATTGGGGCCTCGACCCATTTTGTGACATAGGCTATCGCGACCAGAATGAACTCATGCCCATTAGACCCCTTTGGAGTGACAGCCCCGATCACATCAATCCCCCAGATTGAAAATGGCCATGGCGAAGTCATGTTGTACAGCTTCGACGGCGGAATGTTCATGCGGTTTGCGTGGATTTGGCATTTGTGGCATCGTCGGACAAAGCCTATACAATCCTCCTCCATGGTGGACCAGTAGTAACCTTGTCTAAGGATTTTCTGGGCTAGCATCACCCCGTTCATGTGTGCTCTACACTCTCCTCCGTGGATGGCCTCCATCAAGCGCTTCGATTCTTCAGCATCAACACACAGCTTATGCATCCCGAGATGACCTCTCTTGTACAGTTTATCCTCGCAGATGATGAACTGGGCAGCCATTCTTCTAATTGCCCTCTTATCTTTGGCATTCGCCCCTGGTGGATACACCTCTTTCTCCAAGAAGTTCCAAACATCGTAATACCAGGGGTTTTCATCTTAAACCACTTCTATAACAGCAATTAGCTCGTAGGCCGGCACAAACTTCTAGTCAATGATGATCGGACGCATCCGGACTCCAAAAGGGATGTCTATCATAGAGGATAGAGTTGCCAGTGAATCTGTGAACCTGTTGTTTTCTTTTAACAGATGAGCAAAGTTCATTTTCTCAAACCGAGGAATCAACAAGTCCAAGGTCTGGCGGTATATTCTCATCTTTTCTTCTTTGACTTTCCAATCTCCTTTAGCTTGAGATACAACAAGGTTCGAGTCCCCGATGATGTCCAACTGTTTTGCCCCTAGTTCTAGGACAGCCTCTAAACCAGCAATACATACCGCATATTCTGCTTCGTTGTTCGATACTTTGAACTGGAGTTTGAATGCTAGAGGGATACGGGAATTGTCGGGTGCTATTAGCAACACCCCTATCCTGTACCCGTATTGGTTTGACGCTCCGTCAAAGTACATTGTCCAAAACTCGTCTTCGACATGCAAAATGGCCTCGTCTGGGAATAGGCACTCAACTGCTTCATCTCCTTCAACTGGGTGATTGGCTAGGAACTCTACTACCGCTCTCCCTTTTACTGACTTTCGCGTCGCATACTTCAAATCGAACTCGGAAAGCAAAAGTAACCAACGAGCTAGCCTACCCGTAAGTGCTGGTTTCTCGAAGAGATATTTGATGGGATCCAATCTGGAAACCAGTATTACGGAGTGAGCTAACAGGTAGTGCTGCAGCTTCCTGGCAGCCCATACTAAGGCCAAACAAGCCTTCTCCAGCGGAGTGTAGCGTGTCTCATAACCTAGCATCTTCTTGCTCAGGTAGTAGATAGTTTTCTCCACCTTGTCCTCAAACTCTTGCGTAAGCATGCAGCCCACTGTAGTTTTAGTCACTGAAAGGTACAAAATCAACAGTTTCCCCAGCTCAGGCGGTGATAACACAGGTAGGTTCTGTAAATATTGTTTGATCTGTTCAAAAGGAGCTTGGCATCGGCCGTCCCATTGGAACTTCGTTCCTTTCTTCAGGAGACCAAAGAGTGGTTCACAAGTCAAGGTTAATTTTGAAATAAACCATCTTATGAATTGCACTTTACCCAGAAAGCCTCGCACCTCCTTTTCAGTCATTGGTGGTGGCATTTCTAAGATGGCCTTGATTTTGGAAGGGTCGACTTCGATACCTCTCTGTGTAATCAAGAACCCCAGCATTTTCCCTACTATAACACCAAACATACATTTCTGAGGATTCAGCCCCAACCGAAACTCTGTGATCCTTTGAAAGAACTTTTGCAAGGCGGTGTAGTGGCCCTCTCTTTCTTTGGACTTGACAATCATGTCGTCCACGTACACCTCAACCTCTTTGTGGATCATGTCGTGCAATATTGTGGTCGCAGCCCATTGATATGTAGCTCTAGCATTCTTCAACCCAAACGGCATCACCCTATAACAATAGGTCCCCCACAGGGTGGTAAAAGCAGCCTTGTCCCGGTCTTCGGGTGCCTTTACAATCTAGTTATAGCCTGAAAAGCCATCCATGAATGAGAGCAATGCATGCCCCGCAGTAAAGTCCACTAACTCATCGATATGCGGCAGAGGAAAGTCATCCTTCGGACTGGCTTTGTTCAAATCTCTAAAATCCACACATACCCAGATTCTGCCATCCTTCTTCGACACTGGAACGATGTTGGCCAACCAAGTTGGGTATTCAAATAACAGCAGGAACCTCGCGTCAGTTTGCTTGGTGACCTCTTCTTTGATCTTGATAGCCCAGTCTGGGCGGATCCTTCTGAGTTTCTGCTTAACAGGTCGGGCCTCTAGGTCAAGAGGGATCCGGTGCTGTACAATCTCAGGATCGATTCCAGGCATGTCTTCGTAGGACCACGCGAAACATCTTTGAAATCTTTTAATAAAGCGACTAAGCGCTCGCGCCCCTCCGAAGACAACGTGGACCCGATCTGGACCAGCCGCGGGTCCTTCTCAGTACCAACATTAATTTGGGTGATTTCATCAACCAGCGGTTTTACAAACCTCTCCCGTTCTTGTTCAAGCAAATATTTCAAAATCGGAGGAATTTCTTCCTCGTTGTTTTCATCGAAGTTTTTAAAGTCTGAATTAATGCAATAAATCAAGGGTACAGAAAAGTAATCAAAGGCCACAGCCGCACAATTCTCATTAAGCGCTTCATCTAGCCCATCCGATTCTTCTGTTACAACAGACTCAAAAGAGAAAGAAAAAGACGACCTAGACAGGACTGTGGCATCCGGGTTATCACCCCCAAGAATACCGGACTCAGACTCAGACGAGCTGGAACCTGATTCCGACTCACAAGACTCAATGAGATCAGATTCCAGCTCACTACCTGACCCGGTGCTGCTCGATAAGAATCTCTCTTCGTACCGCCAGACGAGGGAGGGTGCGGTGGATGCATCCAAAATGTTGGGCGCGCAGCCATTTCATTCCCAATCATAGACACTGAGAGATCATCCCCTAAGCACTCATGTACGATCGGAGGATCTGATAGTAGACAAGCCAGTGCTACCCCCATTTCAAACTCGGTGCTCTCGGAATCCATTTCCTTACACTGTTCAACCTCAGCTGATGGGTCTGTCTACTCCTCGATGACATCATCCCCGGATAACTGCAAGTCGAAGAAGATCTCAAATCCCGGCAGGCGCCTTTTTTCTGCATTCAACCATGGTTCTGGGAAGCCATAGAATGGAAAGTCTTCCCCCTGCCGGACGAAGCGTCCGTTCACGGTGCCCTAAATAGGCCGATGCATCAAATCAAAATGCCTCCTGGTCTGCTTGGCTCTGGCTCTCCCAACCATCTCTTTTCCTTTTCTCACCCAGTCATCTTTGGTGGGCAAATAACCCAAACCAAAGATATGCGGGTTGTGCGGCACTTCGGCCGATACTGCAATGCCTTTCCGGCCACTTCTTCCTAGTCCTATCCCAGGGATGTGCTGAAGCTTGTTCATAAGGTGCACTGACTGTGCGCTGACATACAATCCCTCATCAATAGCTAAAATGTTCTGAACAACTCGGGCCTCGGCTAGGGTAAATCCTGATAGGAACACATCCTCCGCGCCATGCTCGATTTCCAAAACCGGTATAGACACCTCTGGTGGTGGATGAATTGACGAATTCCCAAAAACTATAGCCACCCCTTTTCCGTGGGGGTATTTCAACATCTGATGCAGGATGGAAGAGACTGCCTTCACCTGGTGCAGCCACGGCCGCCTTAGGAGTAGATTAAAGGTTGCAGGAACGTCCAAAACATGAAAGTCAATCCCGTGTTGTCCTGGACCAACCTGGGTGTGAATCTTCACGGTCCCAATAACTTCTCTGCTAGTATTGTCATACGCCCGTATTACTTGGGCAGTTAGCTCAAAGTCCGCGGGCTTCAACCCGATTACATATCCTGTCCTTGACGGGCATACATTAATAGTGGATCCTATATCGACAAGAACCACTGGTATCCACTTGTTTTTGCATTCCACAGAGATGTAGAGAGGTTTGTTGTGAGTTGCGCCCTCAGGCGGCAGTTCCTTGTCAGAAAAGGTCAACGTCGGGGAAGCTCCTCCTGGAAAAACCAATCCTACCAGCTGCTCAGGCGTGGTGTCTGTTGAAAGTTTAGCTTTGTCCATTGCTGAAAGGACAGCTTGTCTATGAACTCTTGAAGCCATAAGCAGTCCCCAGATGGAGATGTCTATTTGTATCTTCTTCAGCTGTTTCAACACAGCCTCCTCTTCGAGCAGCTTTTCTTTCTGCTTCTCCGCCTCCTTGTCCTTTCCGGACGCCTCTGGTTGATCTAAGTGCGGGGGCTTGAAATAACGCCCGCTCCTAGTCATGTGGTCAAATTCGCCAATGTACCAGGTATCATCCGGCTGGTTATTCCCCCAGTCCTCATCTGTGTGAGCAAGACATAGATCATCATCTTCCCACCACATGCCATCGGCAGCTGACAGACACATGTTCGGCTCCGTTACAACCATTCCTGTGCCCATAGCACCTTCCATTCCTGTGCTCGTAGCATGTTCCGTCCCCACAGGGGCTTTGGCTTTTCTAGTCCTCTCAAAATCTTCGATCCTTTCCCGCTCAAATTGCTTCAGTACAGCCTACTGTTCAGTTTCTTTCGTTCCCAAACTGCCCGTATTCTGAGCAAAATTCTTTACACCGGTGCTCTCCAGCGATGTACCCTGCTCTTCGGCCCTTCCGGCCACAGTTGATGTCCCCGTCCCTGACGGACCCTGTTCTTGTTGAAATTGTTCAACAATATCTGCCTGGTCGTCAAGCCACCCAGTAGACTCCGCTGACTCATCAAACCAATTAACTACCACGTCTCTCGAATCCTGCTTTTCAAAGACCTGTAGATTTGCAATGTCTTCTTCTAGATCCGCTAGGTCATCTAGCCCCATATTAGGTCCATCCTCTCGTACTACACAAATCTCTGCCCCCACTGGTAATTCCACATCCGGCATAGCCTGGCCTGCTGATATAATGTAACCCACTCGGGTCGTACATGTAACTCTCAAACACCTCAGGTTCTGTATAATCATTCTGATCTGCACCCGTAGTTGACCCGGTTCTATCTTCGATAGCCACCACCACCTCAGGTTGGGTTTGGGAGTTGTCCAACATGCACAAGTCAGTGTTGTCAGGAATGAACACCTCTGGCTTGGGTAGGTGAGAAGGGGTGATGTATATGCTAGGGTCGTATGACACAATCCCAGTTTGGATAAGATTGATGCGTTTGGCAGGTGGAGCTTGGTTATGTGGTGGGAGAGGGTTGGTTTTGACATTCGGTTTCTCCGGAGGCACGATCACCCTATTGTCAATGAGATCCTGAATCTCATGACGCAATCGAAAGCACTGGTCGGTGTCATAACCATGCTGTTGGTGAAAGGCGCAGTACTTGGCCGGGTTATGGGAAGCGAGGAGTTTATCTGGTAGTGGTCGCGGCTCTAGGGGCTTCAAGTGCCCTTTCTTGATCAAAACCACCAGAGCTTTGGACAGGGGCATATATAGTGGAGTGAAGGTTCTTTGGCCTCGGGGAGAGCACTTGGTTGTTTGTGAGCTACTTCCGAACGCGCCGGTGAATGGTGTAGCTGCAAGGGTTCTCAGGGTGGTGGTGATGACCATTCCCACATCTGAAGATCTGCCAGCTGCAGCACTACTTGTGCTTGCATTTGTAATGCGGTTGAATGCCTTCTTGGGCTGCTCTCTATCCTGGTCAATCAGACCCTGTTTCATTGCATCCTCGATTTGCACCCCAATCTCATGAAGATCTGCAAAGGTGGGGAGGGGGAGGACGATCATCTTCTGCATAAGCTTGGGCTGGAGGTTGCGCAGAGGTTGCGCACAACCATCCGAATCGGATCTTTGTCAACAGACCTGATGGTCATCATCGAGGCCTTGGCCCTCCACCGGGTCACGAAATCAGAGAAACTCTCCTTAGGCTCCTGCCTAGTTGTCTCAAGATCACAAGTTGTGACCTCGATCTGTGTGTTGTAGGAGTATTGAGCTATGAAGACCTCGGCCATCTCCTCCCAGTTCCTCTTGACGGAATCCTCCAGTTTTGCATACCAAATGGCCACTACACCCGACAGGATCCGGCCAAACAAAGAAAGCTTCTGCAATCTGGAAAGGCCCATTGGCCTCAGTATATCCGAAAACAGCCGCAAATGCACCATAGGATCTCCAGACCCGTCAAAACGGTCGATGTGCGGCATCTTAAATCGGTCCGGTAGCGTCACAACCGAGTCGGTATACCCATCCTCTATATCTGGAATGGACTTCACACCCTGGGATTTCTTGAACAGCTTTTCAAGCTTGCTCACTTTTAATGCTGTGGGGTCCACCTCGAACTCAAAGGGAGAATCTGGTAGGTTGATAGGTGTGGGTGCCTTGGACAACTGGGGTAGGATTGGGGGCGGGGCTGGCCCTGTTGCAATGTCCGTGTCTTCCTGGACATTTGCTGTCTCCCTGGGTATTGGAACTCTTGGTGGGGGAGGAGCTGGGTGTGAAGCAGATGCTCCAGTTTGCTGCTGTAGCCTGGCGATTAACTCTGCCTGTTGGGCCATGACCTCGGCCTGTTGTTTGGCAAATTCTACCTGACGGGTAGCGTCCTGCTGCATGGTTCTCATGCTTTCCTGGAGCTGACGCATCATCTCCTCCATTCCTACCATATTGTGCTGTTCTAGCTGAATACTCGGTATATCTATCCCTGTAATAGAAACTGAGACCTTAGCCCAACTGTTCACTGATGGGGTAAACCACTGATCTGGCGACCGCTGTACCGATACATTGCGTCCTCTTGACCTCCGCCTAGTAACCGGGGGTAAAGAAAGGAACACTGCTTGTCCGTCTATCAGATCCCTAGATCGATTAAGTCTATGACCTCTGACCTAGAGTGCTCAGGGGATATCTAATTGGTCGGATGCAATGGTGCTAAACTACCTTGCAAAAAGATAAATAAAGCATAATAAGGAAATAAAATGACTAGAAAAACGAACAGCATAACAACTTAAATAAAGACAACACACAGTTGGCAAACACATGCTGAATGAACTATTCTCAGCCACTGATCATTGTTCCCAAAATTACTGCCCCAAAACTGAATCTGATACTCGTAGATATAACTGATTCTCAAAATACTAATGCCCGCAGGCCTGATACTCAGACTTGCAAACTGATACGTGCATTCCTGTAGAGACACACTCTAAAAGCACAGAGCAAGCAAATGAGAGCCAAAAACACCCCTATGTTGGGGTAGGGTTTCCCTGTCCTATTTTGTCAGGAACTAGGGTTTTGCTACGCACACAGCGGTTTCAAACAACCTATAATCGGGTAGCAACCTGTCCTAGATTGGAATAGTCACTATGGATTCCGAATATGCACTAGGTCGAATGATCAAAAATGGTGCCCCGGTAAAACCGGGGTTTGTGTTCCTGTCGTGGCAGAGCCCACAACCGGTCAGCCTTATGGCACGCTTCTCGAAGCGAGCCTCCGGCAAACCGTTCAGGAATAGCATACAGCAAACACGGTGTCCTAGGCGCACCAATGCAAATGCAATGCAACGAAACACATAAGTGTAGTCGAAACAAGATATCATGAGTTCGAGTCAAGTTATCTAAATCCCCAGCAAGATGGCCAGAAACTGTGGACGCGCCCCGAGGACTCCCGAGAAGATCTCGTTTTGTTCTCTAGCATACCACAGTTCGGACTCAAATGTCACGGTTCTGAATCTAGTCTCGCAAAGTGCAATGCAAGACCGATAAATCACCAAAGAGTCCAAATCCGGCAAATCGTTTTGGAAAATTGATTTTTAAGAAAGTAGTGCCAAACATGGACTGCTTTGCTAGATACAGAGTCGCCACCTAAATATTTTGTTTTGGGGAGAATTTAGGAAACCCTGACTCGTTGCCTAAGGCCACGTGTCCGTCATCACCAAAGTTGCTTCGGCTCGGGAACTTGGGTACGATTGGGGAAGGTCATCTATGAGCACCCCCGCTCGCCCGATCCGAAGATCAGCCTATGCTAAACATGATATTTTGTTTTGAAAACATATGTGTTCTTACTCCGGTTAATTAGCTAGAATTACTATGTGATGCGCACAACACACAAGTATAGACTAGATCGCCTAATTTGGAACAAAGCATCGCATATCCATCTGTTTGGAAATGGTTTGAAGTTTGCTACTCGTAAGTAGGCTAAAACATGAATTTCAATGAATTGTCCCAATTCAAGTAATCCAACCTTCACCCACAGGCATTCAGGCAGTTATATCATGTAAGCACTTAGCCTCATGGCAAGCATGCTGTCATGTTAACACTCACATACATGCAAGATGCTAAAGCATAAACACTCACAGTGTACTCCGAGCCAAAACAAAGAACATGTTAGTAATCAAATGTATGATCCAAGTCCATGTTAAGATGGCTAATGCATCGCAGGCAAAATGCAACTAGAATAGGTTCGGCTAATCTAAAATGGCATATGAGATGCGACAATTCAATACATGTATTCAACTTAGAATTGAAATACAATGAAGTTAGTATGATGTGCCGAGCCCGGTGCATGCAATACAAATGAATGATGCAAACATGCATAGCATAAGGATGCTAATTGAAACATGCCCTAGAACTAACCATCGTAAGCGGTTAAGTAAAAGGGAGAAAGAAGTGGAGGTTGGAAGACATGCATCACACACACGCACGCACGCTTATTACACAATTGCGTCCTCTCAACGGAGGGACAGAAACAATAATACAAATTATATAATTAACTAACTAACAAGCTAATTGATTATTACACAACACTTAATTAATTAAGCAAATCAATTAAGCTATGAAAACAGTAAAAACAGCCTCAGGAAAAGGGATACATGCGTGCTCGGACAGCTTCGCTCAGAAATCCATCGCCATGTCACATGTTGCCTCTGTTTACACTGCTTTGTACCTCTGAAAACTGTGCCAACTTCTGTGACACTTCTGAACCACCTTGGGGACTTTCTGAGAGTCCATTGGCCAAGAGATAGGGCCATCGGCCATGGGAAATTGGTCATCGACCAAATGTAAAGCTCTCGGCCAACAATGCTTAGCCGACCGGCACTTAAGATGGCCGACCGGCCATATATTCCTGCAGAATGCTGTGTTGCTGCAGCAGAGGACAAACAGAGCGTGGCAATACATTTGCAAGACAATGTTTGCACGACCACTCTCCCTATCATGTTATGAACTCAAGGGAGTATAGTCCTCGACCCTCGAACCACCAATCACGCATTTCAATGCATGATGGCCAAAGGAGCCGAATGTGCAATTTATATCAAATGAAATGCACATAAACACATAAGGGGCCCCAACCTCTATCATGGTTGATCAAGAGGCAAAGGATGCAATCATGCAAGCAAAACTAATGCAACATGAAGCATGTCAAGGACAATGCCATACAAGGATAATGGTAATAAGCATGCCAAATGCAATGCAACCTAAACAAGCATGCAAACATGCAAGGCATGTGACAACATTCAAGGATAGGCAAGCATGTAACAACATGTGGGGCAAGCATGCAACAACATGCAAGGGACAATACATGCAAACATGCAAAGCAACTTAACAATAGGGGCATGCCAAATGCGATATAACTCAAGCATGCAACAACATGCAATAAGTATGCAATAACATGCAATAGGCCAAGTATGCAACAACATGCAAGGCAAGCATGCAACAACATGCGATAATGGTCTTAAACCAAAATGGACAGCTCTCAAATAGGTCCAAATCAGTGGCCAAAATGCAATGGAAATGAGGACAAAAACACGTACAAACATGCATGCCAATTGGCCTAACACTTAAACATAGTAGAACAACTGTTAAGCACACTTAAAAGAGGATAAACATGGACATGTGACAAACATGTTAAGCTCTGAAATCATGTTAGGAGAGGTGCCAAACCGACCAAAGTACATAAGCAAAGCATGCAAGAAAGCTTGAAACTTGAAACTAGCCAAAGGGTTCAAACCATGGCTATACAAAGCAAGCCCTAAAGGGCCAAGAGGACCTAAAATAGTCCTAAGGCAGGTCTAAACAAGACCGAAAGCAAGCTTGAAACTAGCCAACACAAGCTAGAACACAACGCCAAAACATGAGGCACGCAAGGCTACCAAAGAGGGTGTTACACTACACCTATCAAAACCAAACATGGCATGATTTAAGCAATGAAAAACAGAGTTATGGCATGTCAAAGTAAACTCAAAAAATCACTTAGATGGCATCCCAAAGACCTAAGCATGGTAGCATACACAATGACACATTCATGAGGCGTAAAACACAAAGCCTTTAAAGCATTAAAGGAGTGACAAATGAAAGTACATGAGCATACTAAATGGATTGAAATAACATTACAAGTGATGCCAAACCACTGAAATGATCTGAATAGAGCATGCTAATGACTCAAACACCCAAAGCTAACAAGCTAGATTGCATGGTAGCTATACAAAACAATGTAAGCATCACCAAAACAATGAAAAACAGAGCTCAAGCATGTTAAAACAAGGCTAGAAGCTTCATGGAGTTAAGCCAAAATCATGCTAAAATGACATGTTACAACATGATGCATGTTAAGGCAAACAAGAGGATTGCAAGACAAGTATATGAAGCATATAAAAGGCCATCAAACCAACTTGAAACAAAGGTATATTATGGAAAAACAAAGCCTAATACACACTGAAATAAAGCTAAAACAAGCTAGGCATACAAGCCACCCACATAAGCCATTCATGCAAGCATTCAAGACAACAAGGAGAGGGGATGACCCCCTCCTATTTAGGACACCAAAACACCTCTCCACCACTGAAAATCCTCTAGATTTTAGTGGTAGAGAGGCCATGCAAAGCTAATAACAAAGGCCAAAATGGATGGCCTAACAAAGCCTTAGAGGGGGTAAACAACCCCAAACCTCAAAATGACCTTAAACAAAGTTCAAAATCAAGTAAAAATAGAACGTTTATCAGTTAATAGCTAAGCTTAAAACAATAAGCAAGAAGGGCTAAAAGCCTAAGCAAGAAAGGGGTATCTAAAGCAAGAATGCTCACCCTTGAAGAACACCTTCAAGAACACAACACCAGCACCTTTCTCTAATCAAAACCACTCTAAGAACCCTAACAACCACTCCTTAGAACCTCAGCAACCAAGGATGGTGTAATGCTAGGTGTTTGTGTGCAATAGTGTGAACAAAAATCACTTTAGGTTACAAATACACACACAAATGATAGAGATAGGGAGATATAGAGATAGGGAGATACAACTTCTTCTGACCCTAATTTCAGAACCTCTGAGAAGGGAGGAGGGCCTCCCCTCTTATAGAAATCCAATTTGCAAAGCTTCTTGGAGAAGCTAAGCAAATGGCAAATCCCTCCATACACGTGTATGAAGGGGGTTAATTGTGGATGTCAGCTGTGCCAACTAGCACAAAATATCTGCATAAAACAAATGAACAGGGTTCGGCCACCAAAAATGGCCGATCGACCAACATAAGTGCCGGCCGACCAAATATAGTGCCGATCGGCCAATACTTTTGGCCGATGGAAAGAAAACAGGGCCGATGGCTTCCAGCCTTGGCCAGTGGGTTGAGGGTATGGAAAACAAGCCACCCTCTTCCCTTAGAAGCAAAAACACAAGTGTTTGGTCCACAACCAAGCACAAAACAGACAAGTTGAGAGATCTTGAGGCAAGGCGCGTAGCCAAGACCTCCGAGAACTCAAAACGAACACGAGCATGGATGATCATCGAATGTTCAAACGATGACGTCCAAGTCTTGAGGACGGTCAAAAATGGGGTGTCTACAAGCGGGTCAGGTTGGTTTCATGGGTTGTTCGGATATTTGAACACCCCTAATATTACCGTGTGAATTATGACTGTTTGTATATATTACCGTTTGATTTTTTTATGATTGTCCATCTTTACTAATTTATGATCGCTTGAATATATATATATATATATATTTTTTCATTCAATGAATGAAGAAGAGTGTGAGTTGAGTGATTGATGAGATACAGGCTAGGCTAGTAAGGGCGGGACAGCACGGGTCATGCCTCTGAAATGGAGTTTTGCCTTTGACTCACACCACACCTTATTATGTATGCACATGTAGGTGATTAGCAGCATGGAGCACATCCCTAGAGTCAGCTTTAGGAGCTATTTTGTAACCCAATCGAGTCATGCCTCTAAAATGGAGTTTTGTCTTTGACTCACACCACATCTTGACCTTATTTTGCTTTTGCCATTATGGTCTTGGGTTTGTAAATAATATGTGTAAATTTCTTGTGGCACTTATATTTTTGATGGGCATGTATATGTATTATTGTGTTACATGGTTAACTTTATGATTTTGCTCATGATTGACACACCTCAATGGACTTCTCATTATTATATGCTTCCGTTTATGGCCCCATTAGCATAAATATTCTGTATGATCATTTGAGGGCTTCGGTAATCTATGAATTACTAGTCGGTTATGACCTAAACTTTTAGGGACAAGTTCAGGTCATGACACTAATAATCCGTCCGGATATGATATCCCATATATGATGGACTATTCAATCCCACAAAGGGGGTGGGATATAAATTGGGAGACTAAGTCAAAGTCTGGACTAACTTATCAAATGACCATAATAGAGGTATTATGGTCAATATATTAGATGTCCCATGTCCTATCCATTCCAATCCCCTTAAATAAACATTGGATTGGATAATATTTTATTAATCCTCCCTTATAATCCTAATTCAATCCAAACATTAGATAGGATAAATAATCCAAAGGATTCATAGTCCTAGGACTATTAGTCATGAGAATGCTAATCTAACCTAATCTAATCCGCCCAAACAAACATAGCCTTATTTTATATCTACATATAGTATGGAGAATGATGATGACCATTAATTTTTTTTTATTTATAAATTTTGAATTAGATGACCATGATCGGGGTCGAAAGGTGTCACATTGAGGTCATCTAAGTAATATTTATAGTCTTTAAGGTATAGTTACTTAGCAAATATTATGTGTTTCTTGTGCATGCAGGTTTGACGGACAGTTCTTAATTAAATGGTTAAAAAGTGATAAAACTAAAGATAAATAGATCACGAAGTTTCTCAACACAAGCAATAGGATCTCTGCACGAGAGACAGACGCAAGATGATTACCGTAGCACTATTGAGCCTCCTCGCATGAGCGGCCATCCATTGCACGAGCAACCACCTTAGGTGTATGAGTAGCAATCCCCAAAGGCTTACTGTCAAAGCTCCTCATGTGTAGAACATTTTGGTGAGAAAATAAGCTTAAAGAAATTCAAGTATCAAAGGAAAAAAAAAAAAAAAAAGAGTAAGGGGGTTTTGATTTTCTTTTATTGAAAGAGGAAGGCAACTAGGGCTAGAATTAAGCAAACCTTGCACATCCATTAGGTTCACCACTATTTCCATTTCTTTGTCATTCATTCTTATCTTCATGAGTGACTAAGCACTAAGATTGTGTAAAATACTGCTCAATCCACACTGATTCGCTTGCTAATCGTAGGTTAGTTTGAAACGCGATTTGAAATTTATAATTCTTCTTTAAAACTGATTCGTTTCACTATATAATACATATGTTTTTTTTTTTTTTTTCTTGGGTGAATTTTCTTGTTTTGGATCATATATAGTGTGAAAAAATGTTTAAGACCTACAAAAAAACACCCACAATAATGTGATATCATGTATGAACTCTTGATTTGATTTACACTCAATAATATGAGGCCCAACTCCTTTACCACATCATTGTTGGTGAAAATGTTGGTCTAAAAGTATAGGTATGTAAGAGCATCTCCAATGGTTATTATCATTTTGGCAATGCCAAAGTTATAATTTGGTATGCAATGGTAGCAAAATATCAAATTATAGCAATTGTACTCCAATAGTGATATGCCATTTTGGCACACCTCCAACCAACTTTCTCTTCTTTTTTTTTTTTTTTTGTAGGTGGTGTTTGGATTTGATTTTTGAGTCATTTTTTTGTTCACTTTTTTAATCTTTTGTGATCATTTAAAAAAAATATTCTAAAAAATTATATATTTACGTCCTGTACAACTAAATGAACCAAAATAATAAAAATTAAAAAAATGCGATTCTTCTAATTCATCCAAAATTCAAATACCATAAAAAATTTATTTAAAAAAAAAAAAAAAAAAGAGGTTTAGGGCATTGTCTAGGTAAGGTTGTGCAAAGTGCTGCCTAATTCATTAAAATTGCATCAATCTGTATCAATTTATACTGCTCTATCAGCTAACTGCGGATTAAACTTTAAAATTTATAATCCGCTTTCCAAACTACTCTACTATAATTAATACATATATATTTTTTAACGTCCAATGAAATGTCAAAATAAAAATAAGTGTGAGAGAGATTTAAGATATAAAATTTATTACAAATTAATAATTATATATATGAACATATTATGTAAAATTAATTTGTGTTATATATATAAAAATATTATGTAAATTTATATTATATATTATACAAATATTTGATAATTGATTAAAATATATTTCAATTCACCAATCCATCTAAAATTCCGAAAATTGTGATTTTTAAATCTACTTATCCATCAATTCATCATTTAATTTATGATCAAACCATTCCAACCACGCCTCGGACTTCCTGTAGATCGCCCGAACTCGCTCCGCACGCAAGGGTACGAATTTGGGTTCTAGCTACTACAGTTCAGACTCCTGTCACGGTTCTGAATCTAATCTCACAAAGTGCAATATAAGACTGATAAATGACCAAAGAGTCCAAATCCGGCAAATCGTTTTGGAAAATTGATTTTAATCAAGAAGTGCCAAACATGGACTGCTTTGCCAGATTTTAGAGTCGCCACCTAAATATTTTGTTTTTGGAAAATTTAGGAAACTTTGACTCATGCCTAAGGCCACGTGTCCGTCATCACCGAAGTTGCCTCGGCTCGGGAACTTGGGTACGAGAGGGGAAGGTCCTGAAATGAGCACCCCCGCTCGCCTGATCAAAGGATCGGCCTCTACTAACATGATATGTTGTTTTTGAAAATACATGTGTTCTTATTCCGGTTTATTATCTAACCTTACTATGTGATGCGCACAACACACAAGTATAGACTCAATCGCAAGAATTGGAACAAAACATCTCATGTTTGTTTTTCAAAAATGGTTTGAAAGATGCTACCCTCAAGTAGGCTAAGACGCGGATTTGCCACCCTCAAGTGGGCTTAGGAAAAAACATGATTTTGCCACTTCAAGTGGGCTTAAAACTCACATTTCGATGAATTTGTTCCAATTCAAGCAATGAAGCCTTCATCCACAGGCATTCATGCAGTTAATCACTTAAGCAGTTAGCCTCATGGCAAGCATGCTAAACATGGTACTCACTTACACGCATGCAAGGATGCTAAAGCATAAACACTCACAGTGTACTCCAAGCCAAAACAGAAGCTAGTTAGTAATCAATGCATGATCCTAGCTATGTCAACAATACCTAATGCAACACATGCAAAAATGCAACTAAAATAGGCTCGGCTATCTAGAATGGTATATGAATGCAACACTTGATAACATGCTGTTAAACATGTATTCAAGTAAAGTATATTGAAATACAATGCGGTTTGAATGATGCGCCAAGGCCGGTGCATGCAAGACGAATAAATGATGCACGCATGCAAAGCATAAGTATGCTAATTGAAACATGCTCTAAACTAACCATCGAAAGCTGATAAGTAAAAGGGAGAAAGAAATGGGGTTAGAAGACATGTATCACACACACGCACACTTATTACAACATTTGCCCTCTCGACGGAGGGTCCGAATAATAATCTAACTAGCTACGCTAATTAAACTAATTATTACAAACCAAACTAATTAACTAACTAGCTAATTAATTATTAAAACACAAATTGAATCAACTAACTATTCTAAGTTAATTAAGTACAAACCAAATTAATTAATTAAACACTTAACTAATTAATTACAGAATAACTAGGCTAACGAACTAGTTTAGCTAATTTAAACAAATGGCCTCGGGAAGCGAGGGGGGGATATGCATCCTCGGTCGGCTTCGCTCGGAAATCCACTACCATGCCCAGAATTTCCTCTGTTTGCATTTGATTTGTTCTCTGAAAGTTGCACAAACCTCCAAATTGCTTCTGCTCCAACATGGGGACCTCCTGGTGGGCTGCCAACCAGAAAATGGGGGTGTAGACCAGGTGTAGACTAGAAAAACTAGTTGTAGACTAGAAAAAGTGGTCAGTCGACCACCTTTACTGGTCTGCCGACTAGAAATTTTGCCAAACTCCAGTTTTGCTACAACAGAGAACAACAAGGGGCATAGCAGTGTATTTGCAAGATATGTGTGCACAACCACCCTCCCTATCATTTCTCAGGCTCAAGGGAGTGTGGTTCTCGACTCTTGGGCCGCCAACCAAGCATCGCAATGCACAATGGCCGAGAAGCCAAGTTTGCACAAGTCAATGTCAATGAATGCACAAATAACACATAAGGGCCTCCACCTCTATCATGCTTGATCAAGAGGGTCGGCGACCGAGAAATGAGGCGCGTTTCATCATTTCAAGTATGAAACGCCCCTCGTTTCTCATGTTTGGATTAGCATCCAATACAAACATAGTGCAACACAACAACATTCCAAACACAATGCAATGCAACAACATGCAAACAACATGAGCATGGCAAGTTAGAGTCCTTAAGCATTGAAGGACACAACACAAGGGCTATGTAATGCAATACCCAATGGACCAAACCAGCCCCAAACTGACCTCATGCATGCCAAAATAGTGGCCAAAATATGCTGAAAAAGGGGCCCAAAAGCTTATACAAGCATGCATACACATTGGCTCACAAACAAGGTATGAAGACACAGCTCTCAAACACATTGAAGGAGTGACAAATGTGAGAGTGTAGCTACACTATATGCACTGAAATCATGTGTGAAATGATGCCAAATCATCCAAACAACACAAGTATAGCATCCTAAGGACCTTGAATCATTAGGCTAGTCAAAGCCATTGCACTACAACCATGCATAACAAATCCCATATGACCCAAACTACTCAAAACAGAGTTGTATTATAGCAAAATAAGACCAAAAGCACACTGAGATGGTAGCCCAAAAAGCTTAGGCAAACATGCATGCTAATTGGCTCATGATTGAGGCATAAAGCATAACCTTCCAAAAGCATTGAAGGAGTGAAGCATGACAGAGTATGACTACACACACTGAAATCATGTGAGAAAAGAGGCCAAAGCATGCAAACAACTCAAGTAAGCCATGCTAGAGACTATGAAACTCAAAGCTAGTGAGCAAGATTGAACTATGGCTATACAAAGCAAGGTCCAAATGATCAAGACCACTTAAAATAGAGCTTAAGCATGGCAAAAAATGAGTAAAAGCTTGTTGGAGTGCCAAAAATATGCTAGAATGATGGTCCAAAGCATGATACATGTTAAGGCTATAGGGAGGATTGCACTACAAGGGTATGAATCATGCAAGAGGCAATCAAACCGACCCAAAATAGAGCTATGCCATGCTGAAATAATACCAAAAATAAGCTAAGAACAAGCCAACACATGCTAGACAAACATGCTCAAACATGAGGCCCAACACAAGCAACCAAGACAAGAGAAGAGGGGGCCACCCCCTCTCATTTTGGGCCTCAAAACCACATTTCTACCACTGAAAATCCACTAGATTTCAGTGGCTAAAAGGCCAAACAAAGATGATCTCAAAGGCCTAAAAGGATAGCTCAAATCAAGGCAAAATAAGGCACAAAAGGGGGTAGACCACCCCCAACACCAAAGAGGCCTCAAACAAACACTTTAAGCACTTGAAAATGAAGCTTTTTGCAGTTTAAAGTTAAGCCAAAAGAAGCACGCAAAGGTGGCCTAAACTTAATACAAAAACAAGCCTACAAGGGGGTATATGCTTACCCTTGAAGAACCACAGCAAGAACAGCCACTTCTGAGGCAAAACCAAGTTTTTGAGCTTCAAACAAACTTCCAAGAATCTCAGCTCAAGAGTGAAGGTGTTTCACTAGGTGTTTAGTGCAAAAGTGTGAACAAAACTCACTTTAAGGCACAAAATGGAACAAATATAGAGAGGGAGGGAGAAATCAAGATAGAGATAGATATGTATTGCCCTAAGCAAAATTTTTGAACCTAAAGCAAGAGGGAGGAGGCTCCCTTTATATAGAATTCATGCCTCAAGCATGTTTGACAAGCTAGAGACTTGAAGCAATCTCTCCATACATGTGTATGGAGGATGCCTTCTGTGCCCAACAGTTGGCATAGCTGGTAAGGAAAATATCTGCAGAAAGTGCAGGAAAGCTGCCGACCAGTTGAAGTGGTCGACCGACCACAAAAGGTGGTCTACAGGGAAAGAAACTGGTCGGCAGGGGGAAAGAGGGACTACAGGGAGAGGGGAAGGTGGTGGCAGGCTGCTGTCACGATCCAAACCCGCCCCTATGGGTTTAGCATCGCAACCGGCCAGTAATCTGTGATTACCAAAGGTCTGCTTAATAGTAATGCCAGTAATACAGAGTAAGGGCTAGCGGAAGCCAAACAGTAATAAAAAGAAGCCAAACAGTAATAAAAAGATGTCCAATGAGCTGTGACAATCTGAATGCAAAAAGACTTTTATGAACAAGCCACATTCATAAGCAAAACATATATATATACATCATATACACAAACATCCTGGTTAGGGACCAAATCCCTTCACCATAACTATACGGTCAAGTCTTATTCAGTCAATACAAAACAGAGACAAAATGGTGAATCTAAAACGCCCCCAAAACAGCCTTAGCTTGAATAAACTCGGAACCTCGAAGTGAGGCACAATGGTTGGCTCGACAAAGCAAGAGCTTAACTTGACGCTCCTAGCTTCGGTCTGGTCCCTGGACACCTACATATAAATATAACAGTGAGCTAAAGCCCAGTGAATAACAAATGCATAAAGGGGTTAAGAATGAACGTCCTTTCAATAATTAAAACAGTCATTTGCATCAGTAAATCAGTTATTCAATCAGTGGCTCATATTTCATGCCATAACAGTTATTTAGAAACCATAGTAGTCATATGTGGTACATCCAATAGCAAAACAGTACAGTAGGTCTTAACAGACCGAACAGTCAGTTCATGGCCATCAAAACAGTAAACAGTAGTTCCAAACATTGAAACTGACAGAGATCTCTGTAACAGTAGCAGTAACAGTACAGTAACAGTAAGTTGCTATGGATGCCACGAATACAGTTCACAAATAGGACAAACATTTATTTAGTAAACAATGATGCCATTTCAGAAAGCAGTACAATCAATTGTTCAGAAGTAATTGTAATTGAACGTATCTTTACAACATTGCTACTCACAGAGTACTGGGCTACAGACAGGCTAGTCAGCGTCCTCGGGTGCCAACCCTACACAGTTGTAGAACGAACACACACACTAAGTTACACACTTGGGATTAATAACTTAGCCCCTTAACTTGACTTGGTGTGGTTCTATAACATTATCCTCATTAAGATGCCTTAAACTTGGCCTAGAAATGCCTAGGATGGAATGAGGATGCAAAGATGTACTTTAAAACACTTTTCAAAATTTGCTGAAAACAGGGTCTCGCTCGAGCGTGGCTTTCTTCGCTCGAGCAAGCTTACCAAAACAGAGGGGTCGCTTGAGCGTAAACTCCTTCTCTCGAGCGGTCTGTAAAGATGCAAAAAGTACTGGTTATTAAAATTCTTCGCTCGATGCTCGCTCGAGCGGAAATTCAGAAAACAAAGGTGCTCGCTCGAGCGTGGAATCCTTCGCTCGAGCGTGGAATCCTTCGCTCGAGCGAGGAAGCCAAAATCTGGGTTTTCCAGATTTGCCTCCAAAGCTCAAACCAAGAATTAAACTTATCAAAACTCAACCTTTTGGGCCAATTTTCTGGAAAACACTTGGAAACTCACATTACAACATGTTTTGAAGATCATTTTGTAAAATCAAGCCCAAATGTGAGACAATTGAACACAATTTCAAGGAAACTTTCATGAACTAAGCAAGAACATAACATGCATGAGTTCTTATGAATTCCAATGCTCCAAAAAATGCAAGATTGAGCTCAAAATCATGGTGAATTCATGGACTACAACCAAAATATGGACATGCATGTAGGGATTTCATGAAAAACAACTTCAAAATACTATGATATGAACATGCATGCATGAAATCACTCTCAAAACAACACTTTAAATTAATTCTTGACTCAAATCACTAATTGACCATGAACCATGCAAGAAACAACTTAAATTCATGTTCAAGAGGGTGAATCTTCTACCTTAGGTCTTGAATTCCAAGAATGCTAGCTCAATTTTGCAAATCTTCTTCAATTCTACTAATTTCCAAGCCAGTTCTCTAAATGAATTCAATTCTCCCCTATTCCCCCTCTCTCTCACGGTTTTGGTCTAGGAAAAGTGATGAAGAATGATAGTGCCAACATATATGAATCAAGTAAATGGCCTAGCATTAATCCACTCAATGGCAATTTGGTAGTAAATGCAAACTAATGTAATTTAACTTCATTTATTCTAATTTAATCATTCAAATTGAATTTTAGTTAAACCTACCATAAAATCACATAAATCCTAATTAGCATATAACACTAATCAATTTCTGATTCGGTCGCCGATAAGGCCTTCAATTTGCAATTTGAAGTTGAAACATGAACAGATCATTAAATGACAAACAAATAAAAATGCAATTAAAGCAACATACTCATGTAAACAGATTAGGATTTCATTCTAGTCAGTTACTTATCACGCTCAAACACAGTTTAACACTAATTAGAGGTGAGGGTTGTCACAGTTGCGGACCACCTTAGGTGGTCCACAGACCACCCACCCTAGCTGGCCGACCACTAAAAGTGGTCTGCAGGGAAGAAAAGTGGTCTATAGGGGAGAAACTGGTCTACACCTCTGTTCCACCCTCCAGGCAAAGGGTAACAAGGTTTGGTTCAAAAACAAACCAAAAAGGAAGCAAGACAAGAGTCCGCATAGCGAGGCACTCAGCCAGAAGCCCCGAAAACTAGTCTACGGGTACAAAGGGTGGGCTACGAGAGGGAAAGGTAGTCTACGGCTACAAAAAGTGGCCTACAGGCCCCTGTCTCCCTCTAGGCAAAGGCAGCAAGGCATGGTTCAAAAACCAGGCCAAGAGGAGAAAGTTAAGAGGTCCCGAGACAAGGCGCTCAGCCGAAGGCTCTAGAAACTCAAAACGAGCACAAACATGCACAATCATCGAGCGCTCGATCGATGACGTCTGAGTCTTAAGGTAGGTCAAAAATGGGGTATCTACACTTCCCCAGTTTCATGTGGCACCCAATAAGTTCACTCACCTTTCTCTCTCAATCTCTGTTTTTTTTTTCTTTCTCTCTCTCTCTCTCTCTCTCTCTCTCTCTCTCTCTCTCCTTTCTCTGATTCTGTTCCA
Organism: Camellia granthamiana; assembly: GCA_036172215.1. Classification (NCBI taxonomy): domain Eukaryota; kingdom Viridiplantae; phylum Streptophyta; class Magnoliopsida; order Ericales; family Theaceae; genus Camellia; species Camellia granthamiana. The sequence continues at coordinate 59,696,495 of CM069903.1, read as the reverse complement.
AAACTTTTCCTCTTTTCTACCTCTCTTCTCTCTACCAAAACCTCTCTTCTCTTATCTCTAACATCGAAACCTTCTCTTCTCTTTACCAAAACCCTCTATGAAACCCAAACCCTCTACTGATCTGGTTCTAAGATGTTGATTTGGGTTTAGCAATCTCTTTCACGATCTAAGCATCTCTCACGATTTGGGTTCAAAGTTCATAATCTAGCATCTCTCTCTCAAGATGAAGAAGACAAAATTCAGGGAAGAAGATGAAGAAACTTCAAAACCTTTTCGAGTATCTATTTTTGTGAAATTATATTTCTGAAATTTGTGAGAAATTACTTGAAATTTATCTGAAGTTGCTTAAAATTCATAATTATTGTTGTTGTTGTGATTATTGTCTTTCTAGTGATTGTTGCTGTCATTTTTGAATTTTGTTATGAAAAAATTATTTTCTATTTGTGAGAGTTTTGCGGGAAAGGATGAGGGTGGGAGAGATGGAAGAAAGAAAAACAGTTGGGATGATGATCTAAAAGATTTTGCATTATAGCATGCCACTAGAGAACTTATTTTTGCCCAAACTGTCCTATTATGGGTTTGATAGTTGTTTTAGCAAATCATTGGCAATGCTCTAACATTGCTAGTGTGTATTTCTTTGAATAACAGTGTGATTAAATGCCACAATCATCATTATTATCCCTCGCTGTATCATTTATTCGATTAAGAAGCGTACATACATAAATGTTCTACTTTTTTTTGTTTGTTGTATATCAGATAATCAAACCAATCCAACTTTTCCTTATCAATACGATTTTGCGTAAATTCGTAAAATTTTAAGATTTACGCAAAGTTACATAATTTTATGATAAGATTATATAGGGTGTGCATGGCATACCAAAGAATTATGCTTTTCTTATAGACAATTAAGGGGTCATATAGGGTGTGCATGGCATACCAAAGAATTATTCTTTTCTTATAGACAATTAAGGGGTTGTTTGGGAAGTGCTAGATTAGTATACTTTTTGACTTTTTACGAAAAAGCATTAAATATGGGTTGGATTTGAAGTAATGTTATAGAAAGGTGATATAATTCAAATAAGATGATTGTGATCTAAATAGGATAATGTATTAAAATAACATATGCTAAAAGTCTCTTTAAATTTTAAAAGGACACCGTTTGTTTCTTTCACTTTATTTCCTACAAATTCCAAATGTGGAGATGATTTATTTGTTTATTATTGTCTTATTAAATTTTGATCAAATGTGTTATTTTTAAAATGTGACAATGAGGTATTTGTATGCTATTGTCTTATTAATTTTTTGTTAAATATGTCATTATTAAAATATGACAATGGAGTATCATTTCAATGTATGAACTATTATCTTATTACATTTTTAAATGTGAGTATGTTTCATTTGAGAAATTTTAATGTGAAATAAGATTTATAAGATTATAAGAATATTTAAAGTCATACATATAGGATTTATTAGTAAATGTCCAATAATATATTACCCTATCTTAGCTAAGTAAGTGACACAAAAGTACACTAATTTTTAGAAGAAATTACACGCGCAAAAAAAAAAATGTATATATATATCTTATAACAAAATAAATTTTTTATTTTGTAAACTTAAACTTTAATGTTTTGATTTGTTTTTAATTTAAACCATTGGTTTATTTTCATTAAGAAAAATAAATAATAATAAAAAAGATATTTGTAAAAAAAAAAATCTAAATACCTAATTTCATTGAGTTTAATGATTAAAAAATATTTTTTTACAAATTTATTTAACAAAAATAAGTAAATAGTTTAGATTGAAAAGAAAATGAAACAAAAGAGGTTTTTTCAAATAATTTTTTCAATTATTATTAATAAAAAAATATCAAATAAATAATGTCAACTACTCTCCGCAGCTTAATAATTTTGGGGGAAAATATTTGAGAGTGATTTTTTTAAAATTTAATCACAAAATTATGAAAATATTTATGATAATACATATTTAAACTATGAGAATTTTTTTTTAAGGTCCCTGATATTTAGATTTTAAAAGATAAAAGACATATAATATTTTTGTAGTAGTTAAGGTCCTTCAACATTTTCACAAAGAAAATTCGACTCAGAGAAATTTTGCTCAACTCAGAGAAATTTTGTCCTAACTCAAAGAAATTTTAATTTTTACATAAAAATTCAAAATTTCTTTGTAAAAATTGAAATTTCTTTGAATCGGGGCCAAAATTTCTCTCAGTCGAGAAAAATTTTTATGAGTCGGGTAAAATTTGTCTAAATCAAATTTTCTCTGTGAAAATGTTGAGAGACCTTGACTAATAAAAATATATCATAGATCACTCTTACTACACAAAATTGGAGAGGGGTGTTTAATTAATTTTCTCTCAAATTAATAAAGAATGTCACTAATTTAAAAATATTTTTTAATTCATAACAAATGATTTCCTCATAATTTTTTACAAACTTATTAGACTTAAAAACTTCTAGAGGCCGGACCCAGAACAGATCTTGGTTTTAAATCAATTTTTAAACAGAAGTTTTTGAAAAAAAAAAATTTTAAATTTATTTAAGGGTGCTCGAATCGAATCAAAAATTCAAAATTAAATTTTCTCCGGACATTGATTTTCTTTATCTATAAAAACATACTTAGATAAAGTAACTAAAATATCCCTTTTATAGGGCCTTGACAAATCGAGGCTCGAATGCCTCGAATTGTTTAATGATTAAAAAATATTTTTTTTTACAAATTTATTTAACAAAAATAAGTAAATACTTTAGATTGAAAAAAAAAATTTGAAACAAAAGAGGTTTTTTCAAATAATTTTTTTCAATTATTATTAATCAAAAAATACCAAATAAATAATGTCAACTACTCTCCGCAGCTCAATAATTTTGGGGGAAAATATTTGAGAGTGATTTTTTTTTAATTTAATCACAAAATTATGAAAATATTTATGATATTACATATTTAAATTATAGAAAAAAATTTTAAGGTCCCTGATATTGAGATTTTAAAAGATAAAAGACATAAAATATTTTTATAATAGTTAAGGTCCCTCAACATTTTCACAAAGAAGATTCAACTCAGAAAAATTTTGCCCAGCTCAGAGAAATTTTGTCTTAACTCAGAGAAATTTTAATTTTTATAAAGAAATTTCAAAATTTCTTTGTGAAAATTGAAATTTCTTTGAATCAAAGCCAAAATTTCTCTCAGTCAAACAAAATTTTTATGAGTCGGGTAAAATTTGTCTAAATCGAATTTTTTTTATAAAAATGTTGAGAGACCTTAACTAATAAAAATATATCTTAGATCACTCTTACTACACAAAATTGGAGAGGGGTGTTTAATTAATTTTCTCTCAAATTAATAAAGAATGTCAATAATTTAAAAATATTTTTTAATTCATAACAAATAATTTCCTCATAATTTTTTACTAACTTATATTAGTGTGTTTGGTTTCAGTTTTCTGAAAACTGAGTTTTTTTTTCATATTTTTTAGTTTTTAGTGAATATTTTTTTAAAATTTTAAGTAATTTTTTACTTTTTTAAATGCACCTTACTTAGATGTATCTAAATAGTAAAATATTTGTTATAAAATATTTTAAAAAATTAATAAATACACAAAAACAAGAAAAATTTACTAAATTTTCATTTTTTTTTTTTTGGTATTTATTGTATTTTTTAAATATTTTTTTCACAAATATTATACTTTTTAAGTGTGTTTATGTTAGGTATGTCTAAAAAAATTTTAAAAAAAAATTGCTTAAAATATTTAAAAAATTCATTGAAAATATTAAAATACGAAAAATAAAAAAATAAAATTTTCTGAAAATTGGAACTAAACAACTTGAAAACTTCTAGAGGCTGGACCTAGATCAGATCTTGGTTTTAAATCAATTTTTAAACAGAAGTTTTTGAAAAAAAAAATTAAAAATTTATTTAAGGGCACTCAAATCGAATCAAAAATTTTCTCTAGATGTTGATTTTTTTTATCCGACCATGCTACGTAGCTCGAAACCGCGGCTCGAAACCGCGGCTCGACACCAAAACGACGTCGTTTTGGTGTCGAAATTTTTTTTTTTTTTTTTTTTTTTTCTTTTTTTCTGGTTTCAGAACGAAGAAGAAGAAGGGAGGGGGAGGAGGGGGAGGAGGAGGAAGGGGAGGGAGGAGGAGGGAGGGGAGGGGGCCATAAATCTGCTGGAGGAGGAGGCGGGGCAAGGCGGTGGTGGTGGTGCGACGATCTGAGGCGACGAGGCGACGAGCATCGGCGGCGAGAGGCGATCAGCTGCGAGGACGGCGGGAGCTGCGACGACCTCTCCTCTCCTCTTCCTCCCTCTCTCCTCCTCCTCTTTCTCCTCTCCTCTTCCCTCTGTTTTTCGATTTCGAGCCGTTTCGAGCTCCTTACTTTCGAGCTCTGAACCATTTCCCTTCTTTATCTATAAAAACATACTTATATAAAGTAACTAAAATATCCCTTTTATAGGGCCTTGACAAATCGAGGCTCGAATGCCTCGAATTATTTTGTTTTGTTTTTTTGTTCTTTTTTTTGAATGCCTCAAATTGTTTTGCTTTGTTTGTTTGTTTGTTTTTTGTTTTTTTTTCTTTTTGTTTTTTTTGGGTGGAAGGGTGATTATGCGTAGGGGTATGTAAAAAACTAGACATCTCATACTAACTCAGCTTGTGTGGTTTGATAAGGTGAGTGAGTTGGATTGGATTAGTTGGGTGATAAAATTGACTAATCAGTTAGGCTACAGATTAAAATTTGTTAATTTCATATAATTTTGTACAATTTTTTCTACATACGCAACACCAAAGCTATTTCAATTTCTTCTTAGTCTTCGTGATTTGAAATAAAAATATAATAGGGACTCGTACAAAATTATATGAAATTAATAAAATTTAACAAGCATCCTAACTGGGATGTCTAGTTTTTGGGCAAAAAAAAAAAAACCGACACAGCCAAAAAAAAAAGAAAAACAATTCGAGGCATTCGAGCCTCAATTTGTCGAGACCCCAATCATTAGTCTTATACCAACAATACTTGATAACCTGAATTTTTATGATCCGAATGACTTGAATGTATCAAAACGAATTCAGACCACACAAATTTGAGCTACCAACCATTTATATATATATATATATATAAGGAAACACAATTTTGAAACAAACCAAACTTTCCTACATCTCTCTCACTCTTCCTCCTCATCGTCATCCCCATCCTCCTTTTCATCTCTAATCTCCGATGGGTACACCGCCGTCACTACTACACTGCCACCGCAACAGAGCCATGGTCGTCAGCCTTTTCTTCCTTCTCTAGACCGCCATAGGCTGAGATCTATATAGATCCGTTGCCATCGCCGCAATGGAGTGGGGCGCCTGGAACTCCGCCACTAGAACCCTAACCCCAGGCGAGTTCTGCACCATCACCACCGCCTCTTCCTCCACCTTACCCCGTCTCCAATCTAGCTCTTTGTACTATCTTCTCTCTTCTCTCTCCTCTTCGTTTTCTCCGATCTAAACTACCACCACCGCCGCCCATTCCTCTACCTCACATTCCGACAGGCAGATCTAGTAGAGCACGACAAATCTGAACCCTAGCCATGTCGGCACCACAGTAGCAACAATCGACAGAAAATGCTCAAGCGACCATGTCGTCGGTGGACGGAACGACGTCGTCCTTGCTACTGCAGCACCACCACCTTTTTTGCCGCACCGAAAAAAGTCCGATTAATAGGAAAAAATCTCCTCGATTGGGCGATCGCGACAGTGTTTCGAGTGCTGTTATTGATACCATGACCAAGGATTTGTATGATAAGATCGAGTTCTTGGATGTAGATGGTGGGACGTGGAAGCAGGGTTGAAGGGTAAGATACGAAGGGAATGAGTACGATTCGGAGAAATTGAAGGTTTTCGTGGTCCCTCATTCGCTCAATAATTCGGGTTGGAAGCTCACTATTGAGGAGTGTTATGATCGTTAGTCGAGGCATATTCTTGATACCATCGTCGAAACGCTTTCGAAGGTGATCTGGGTTTGAAATGTTGTTTACTGATCTGAATTCAGTTGGGTTCTGTTTGTGAACTGAGTTTAATTAGTTAGCAGTTGTTGATTGATCTTAATTTTGTTGGGATTCCCCGTCATGCCGTACATGTAGTCGCCGTTCATTTCTTCCATGGCTCTCTCTCTCTCTCTGATTTCTCTCTCTACATTGTGTGTGATGAGAGGGGAGCGGAACTGCTAACATTCTTCAGCTCTCTCTCTCTCTGTTTTCGACCAGTGCCTGTCTTTGGTGCTACAATAGAGGAAGGTCTCTTCTCTCTTACTCTGTTTTGAAATGTGTAGCCTTACGGTTTGTATCAAAAATTTGAACACATCAGTCCATCAGGTGCACAAAATTTGAACAAATCAGTCTAACAGATAAAATATATATATATATATAAGCTTGAAATTTTGACAGAGATAGCAATTTGAACATATAGGTTTAAAAAAAACTTAACAGACAAAAAAAAAAATTGGACAAATAAAAATTTGAATAGAAAAAAAATTCAACAAGTAGGTTTAAAAATTCAACAAATAGGTGTAAAAATTGAACAGATAGTCAAAATTCTGAACAGATAGTGAAAATTTTTAAACAGAATGGATAACTTAAAGGGTAAATTTAGAAACAAAATATCCTTCAAAACAAATAAAAAAAAAACTTTTTACCAAAACAAATGGTGAACATCTCACCAATAAAAAAATATTCACTTGACCTAATACATTATACTCTCCTTAGATTAGATTTATCACCAATTTACACTTTATTAAATGGATAAATTACAAATATACCCCCTGAGGTTTGTTTAAAGTACAGATTACCCCTATGATTTGAAAAATTACAAATATGCCTCATGAGGTTTCCTTAAAGTACATATTGACAATTACGTGACATAAAAATATTTTATTATATCACAGTTCTGAGAAAAATTTAAATTCTAATATAGTAATATATATTTTTATATTATGTGACAGTTATTGTAGCATTTTTAATCTAATTTTGAACAAAATTAGTTTTAAAAATAAAGTGGGAAAAACTTAAAATATGAAGGAGCTAAAGTAAGTAAAAACAAAATTCAAAGACTAAAGTGAAAAAGTGACCAAACATAAAAGAAGCAAAGTGAAATTTACCCAAGTATATTTTGAAAATAGTTTTATAGTTTTGCAATTGGAGTTATGTGATTTAGAGTTTTGTAATTTAGAATGATGTGTAATTTTTTTTTTATAATTGAATAGATAGGTGTAAGAAAAAGCGTGATTGATTGGGCTAGTTTTGTCCTAACAAAGATCAAGAAATTGATATCTAAATTCAACAGAAAAAGTTCCAAAGAGGCGATAAAAACTAAAATAAAGATTAGACTGTACCAACTCCATTTCTCTTTTGTCCCGCTTTTGATGGTTTTCCTCCATCTCTCTTCAGCTAATAAGAGCAACTTAATGATCTTTGGAGGCTACAATTCCACAATTGCTGAATGCTTAGCAGATGGTAGAGGAGAAGAAGAAGAAAAAGAAGAGTTCTGGATAGAATTAGGGACGACTAGAAGGTTTCTTGTTTATAACCAACAACAAATTTCGTACAAGGGTCTATAAAAGCCTACAGTATGTAATACAAAGCTATACAGCGATTGTATCGAGTGCGCCAATAAGGATAGTCAGCCTTGTACCACCTACAATCGATGCAAACACAGTCCCAGATGAATTCATGAAGTCAAAATCATGTGATTCATGGAACGTCGGGAGTGATTTGGACAATGGGGAATTTCATGTGTATTGTTCTTCTTGATTGATTTTTCTTGTTTTGTGATCATATATAATGTGTATGTCTTTAAATAACAGTGTGATTAAATGTCACAGTCATCTTTGTTATTATCCCTACTATAGCATCAATTCGATTAAGAAGCATATATATATATATATATAAATGTTCTACATCTTTCTTTGATAACTTTTTTCTTCCTTGATCTTGGAATTCAGATGCATCTACTAGTAGTGTGTTTTAGTTGTACTATCCGAGTTTAACGGGGAGATTTGGGGAATTTTTAATTGAACAGAGATGATCTTTGTTGATTTCCGAGCAATACTGACAAAAAGTAGCACCAACACTTGTGCTTACTTTGGGCTCGTTTGAGAACTTTGCTATTTTAGTTAATTTTATGACTATTTTAACTTAACTAAAAAAATTGTATTTGGGATGATAGTTGATTTTTTTTATAGTTGATTTGATGATTGTGAGAGAAAAAATAAAATGATTATGATTTAAATGTGACATTTTGTTTTATTAACTATTTTAACTTATTTTGTTTTTATTGACTATTTTAACCTCCAACCCTCTTCCCAAACTTGGTGCACACAAAAGCCTGAGATTGTAGGGATCTAGTGGGAACCCATGAGTATAATCAACATGTATATTTTAACTTATTTTGTTTTCATTGACTATAATCAACATGTTAATTTTTTTTACAAACTAATCAAAAGATTGATATACATGATCATTAAATTTGGCAGAAATTTATGTTATTGAAGCAGGGTCTTTACAATCAGCAGCATTGGCAACTAAAAAATACCACATTACAATAGTGAGAAGTATATGGTTGGGTTAACCAAAATTAAATAGTGTCCATCTGATATTTATTTGTTAAATAGTATCTATCTGATATTTGTTTGTGACTTTCTATTCATTATGTTGCACTTAATATTTATTTCCAATTAAGTGAGTTATTTGTCAGCGAATAGAATCCATAGGCATATTCCTTAAGCTTCATCCATACCAGAGCACAAAACTTTCATGGTTGATTGTTCTAATGTAGATTAATCAGACATTGATTTCGCAATAATTCCAAAAACACATGATTAAAATATAGAATTGCTCACAGAAAATGAAAACCCTAGATTCGATTCTCAAAGCTAACAATTCCAAGAAATTTCAGACACGAAGGCCAAAAAATATTGGACTGGCTTGAAAATATCTATTACATGACCGAAAAGGTCCCCTCGTGAAGCTCCAATTTTGACCATCATTGAGCAATCCAAGCTCTCTCACTCTCTCGGAGTCAATTACAAGTCTTCTCTTACCCACCACCCAACTTATATTGAAAAAACTCATCACCTTAAGTTAGGTTCCAGTTTGGACTTGACAATACATCACACGCTTTAATCTTCAACACCCCCAACATGCTCACCATCGCTCTCTTCCTCTATTCCTTACTCCACCTCCTCTCCTCCACAGCCGCCAAAACACTGCCTTACACACCCACCAATTACTTCCTCCTCAACTGCGGCTCATCCTCCAATGCCACGTCACTAGACAGCCGGAGCTGGGACGGTGATGCCACCTCAAAATTCTCACCGTCCAACATCGGCACCATCTCATCACCATCCACGGCCACCCAACAAGACTCTTCTGTCACCGACATCCCTTTCCACACCGCCCGCATCTTCACCTCCAAATTCACCTACACTTTCCCCGTCTCCTCCGGCCCCAAATTCATCCGCCTCTACTTCTACCCAGCCACCTACTCAATTTTCGACAGATCAAAATCTTACTTCTCCGTCACCGCCGCAAACTACACCCTCCTAACCAACTTCAGTGCCTTCCTCACCGTCTCTGCTTTGGTTCCCCAACATTACACGCTGGTCAAAGAATTCATTGTCAATGTCAGAGACACCCAAAAGCTCGACATAACATTCAACCCATCTCCCAACTCATACGCCTTTATCAACGGCATCGAAGTTGTTTCGATTCCCAACAATTTCTACATGAAAGGCGATCCTATCCCTTTTGTTGGCTTTCAACAATCTTTCTATATCGATAACAACACTGCTCTTGAAACTCTGTACCGCTTAAACGTCGGTGGCAACGATGTGTCTGTGAATGACGATACCGGCATGTACCGGACGTGGCATCAAGATGATCCGTACATATATGGCGGAGCCGTTGGTTTGGTGCCTCACCTTGAGGTCCCAATTCGGTACACTAACAAGACACCGAATTACACTGCTCCGGCGACTGTGTACACTACGGCTCGGACCATGGGGAAGGACCCAAATATAAACTTGAATTACAATTTGACTTGGATCTTCACCGTTGATTCTGGGTTCCGGTACCTGGCTAGGCTTCATTTTTGCGAGTTTCAGCCGGAGGTAACCACAGAATATGAGAGGATATTTTCTGTGTATATGAATAATCAGACGGCTGATCAAGAGGTTGATGTTATACACTTGAGTGGGGGTCGCGGAATTCCTGTTTTCAAAGATTATGTTCTTTCAGTCCCAGCCGTCGGTGGTCTCCGGAGTAAGGTGGATTTGTGGCTCGCGATGCACCCGAATTTGGACTCCAAGCCCGTGTACGCTGATGCAATCTTGAACGGTTTAGAGATCTTCAAATTGAATCAATCGGAAGGTAGTCTCGCCGGGCCCAATCCTGAATACGTTATGGTTCGTGCACCGCCGGCACTGTATCCAAAGCAGCGGGGCAAACAGAATAGTAAAACGTTGTCGTTGGTCGTCGCCGTTGCCGGAGGTGTAATCGGCGGAGTATTCTTGATTTCAGTGATTGGTTTCTTGATTTTCCGGCGTCGAAGGACGGTGAGAGACTCCGGTGCAAGCGAGGACGAGTCATCATGGGTCCAATTTTCGAATTCGCACACGTCAAAGTCCACGAAGACTTACTCTTCATCACTGCCGTCTAATCTCTGCGGACATTTCTCACTCACAGAGATCAAATCTGCTTCATCAGTACCGTCTGAAGGATTGTGTCATCGCTTCTCACTTGCTGAGATACAATCTATGGCCAACAACTTCGATGATGAATTGGTCATTGGAAGTGGTGGATTTGGTAAGGTCTACAAAGGACTCATCGATGGTGAGGAAACCACTGTCGCTATAAAGCGGTTGAATTCAATGTCTAGGCAAGGTGCACATGAGTTTTGGACAGAGATCAAGGTGCTTTCCAAGCTTCGACACAATAATCTTGTCAGTCTTATAGGCTATTGCGAAGAAGGCGATGAGATGATCCTTGTTTATGAGTATATAGAGAATGGTACCCTTGCTGATCATCTCTACAAAATTAATACTAGTGGAGATATTTGTCACGTATCATGGGAGCAAAGACTCAACATTTGCATTGGTGTTGCACGGGGATTGGATTACCTTCACACGAGTACTGAGCAAGGTGTCATACACCGAGATATGAAGACCACAAATATTCTGTTGGACAAGGCTTGGGTAGCTAAGATTTCAGATTTTGGTTTGTCCAAAATGGGCATCACAAGAGATTTTGACAGCCACATCAGCACAAACGTTAAAGGCACCTTTGGTTATTTGGATCCAGAATATTTCATGACTCGTCGACTGACCAAGAAATCAGATGTGTATGCCTTTGGTGTTGTGTTGTTTGAAGTGCTTTGCGGGAGGCCGGCAGTCGATATGCGGCTTGAGGAAGAACAACGCGGTCTAGCCCTATGGGCTCAACTTTGTATCAAAAAGAAGAAACTTGGTCAGATCATTGACCCTAGTATGAGGGACCAAATCTCGCCCCATTGCCTGAAGGTGTTCGCAAAAGTTGCTAACAAATGCTTAAATAATAATCCAAATGGACGTCCTACAATGGCTGATGTAGTGGTGAGCCTCGAGTGCGCTTTGGCGGCACAGGATCAACTGGATATACAAGTAGATGTTGATTTGCCACAAGTATCGTCCCCTGGTATGCATTGCTGGCTCAAGATCAGTGAAAGAATATACAAGCAGATGATGATCTGCCGCAAAGTCACTACAAAAAATTAAAGTTTTGAAGACTAAAATTTAGGGAAAAAAATATTTTTTAAGAACCAAATATTGTTGTTGTGAAAAGTGTCATTATATTTTTGGCAATGAAAATTAGACATTAGTGATAAAATATTATCCTTTTGAGACCAAATTGTTTGTTTCAAAAAATAAACCATTTTAAGACCAAATTATTTTGTCCCTAAAAGTCTATGTATTAGTGACATTTTCAAAATTTTGTCGCTAAAAATCTTGTTTTTGACTTTTCAGAATGACCTTTTAACGACTATTCTTACAACGATAGAAATTGGTGTCTAAATATTTTTTGCAACAAAATTTTTACTTTTAAAGACTGAAACATTAGATTTCTAAAACTCTTATATGTTGTAATGAGTACCGTGCCCTCATGCGCATTGATGGCACAAGAGCAATGCAGGGTTATAGAAGCAGATGATGCTCTGCCACAAGGTACAATCTCCTCTCCCTCCACTCTTGTGCAATACTGTGAGAATCAGGTTTGTTCGTGTGTCGATCCGGGTCTATTAGCGCGCCAATCGAACCAAAAACATCGAGTTCATTTTTTGTTGGACTAATTACTAAGATGGTTCCTCATTACTAAGAAGGTGATCTTTGTCATTATTTTTGTCACGACCCAACCCTAATGCCCAAGGGCTGGATGTCGCAATTAGTCAATTCCTAAGTTACCAAAGATTTATTCTAAAATTAAACAAGTTAATAACGCAGTGGAATAAAATAAAATAGGTACATAAATATTTATTTTATTTAAAATATACATACGGTTTGTGTCAGTTTTTAAATCGTCATAAAATTGAAAGGATCGGTTCGATACTAAATATACTCTTAACATTGATCGAATCGAACCGTTTACACCTCTACTCTTAGTACTTCTTGAATAATTTTTTTTTTTTTTTTTTTTGGTTTTGTTTTGTGATCATAATGGTGTGTTTATGTCTTTAAATAACAGTGTAATTAAATGTCATAATCTTCTTAATTATCATCCCCCGCTGTATCATTTATTTGATTAAGAAGCATATATATGATTATTCTACATCTTTGTTAGTTCTGTGCCCGATAATCGAACCAATCCAACTTCTTTTGGTAGTACAATTATTGCACTTTAAAAATTTTGATTTTCAAAATTACCCTTTAATAGTACATTTTTTAAGGAACATCAATGTCATAATTGTACTTTTTATGTTGTTAATGAATTTAAAAGAAGGGCAAAATAGATAATTTATATTATTTTTGTACTTGATTTTTAAAAATGGACTAATATTTTGGGATAATGAAAAATTAAATAAGGGACTAATATTTTGGGACGGAAGAAATATAAAATTATCATTATTATATCAATTTAATTTTTATTAAATAATTAATATATAAAATTTAATAAAATGAACAATTGAAATAACTAAAACAAGTCACATAATGAATTCCACTGCACCCAGCAACACCATTAATTAGAGACAAACTTGTCCCTTAGTATATTATGTTGAGGAATAATTCCTTTTGGTAGTAATTTATGCATTTTTCTATGCAAACCATGTGAACAATGGGTCCGGCTTAGGCAATAATGAAATTATTGCATGATTTCGGAATGTTATGAGACAATATTCACATGCTACTCTTAATTAATGACATAATAAACAAAATATTAATATATTGTCCTATCTTAGCTATGTAGGAGATACAAAACTACTCTAATTTTGTTTTTTTTTTTTTTTTTTGGGAGAAATTACAAATAAAACTTTAAGGTTTTAGTTTTATAACAAAATAAATCTTAAAATCTTTAATTTTATCAATTTAAACGTTAATATTTAGATTTATTTTTAATCTTTTAACTATTACACTCAATATAGGTGTATGAAAAGTATCTAAAATATCCGATTCTATTGAGTTTAATAATTAAAATATATTTTTTCTGACAATTTTACTTAACAAAAATAATTGAATATTTAGATTGAAAAAAATCAAAAGACTAAAATATAAATTAACAAAGTTAGAAGCCCATGATTTATTTTGTTATAAAACTCAAATTTTAAAATTTTTATTATAATTTTCCTATTTTTTTATTAATAAATAATACCAATTACCCTTAGGGTTGTAAATTTGGCACGGTCTGAGCTGGCCAATGTCGGGCCTCGCGGGCTCTCTCCAAAACTCCAGCCGGGCCAGTCCACGAGCTAGAAAATTAGGCCCAGACCCAAGCCCAAAGCTAGGCCTAGCTTGGGCGGGTATGAACAAATTTTTTGTTTTTTTTAATTTTTTCTAATAGAATTTTATTATTTTTTACTAAAAAAGACCCTAGGCCTCGGGTCGAGCCTTGAGTGGACCTTAAGCAGGCTGATGGGCTGGGCCACAAGCTAGGCCCACGAGCTAGGCCGGGCTTCAAAATGATGGTCCAAGCCCTGGACCAGGGTCTCGAGCTAGGCTCGGGGTCGGGCCCACCCCGGGCCATGGGCGAACTTCGGGCCGCCCACGGATCGCAGGCCATTTTTACACTTCTAACTACCCTTAGCGACTCAATAATTTTTTCAAAATTTATTAAGTCTTCGTTTGACATGCTAGGCTTTTTAACCGAATAAGACCAAACATCACATCCAATCCGTAATCATTTCATTTTTTCTCTCACAAAAGTTAAAAAAGCCAAAAAGCCTATCCCAAACAAGGTTTATTAGCCTCAGGCTAAAATAGCTAAAAAGTCAAAAAGTCAACCCATATCCCAAACAAACCCTAAAGGTTGTTTGAGATGTGCTATATAAGTGCACTTTTTGATTTTCTGACTAAAAAAATAGAGAAAAAGAAATGTATATTTTGGATAACTTTTAAAATTTTTATGAAAATATGTGTAATAAAATATTATAGTAAAATCAAAATGACCATTTTACCCTTGTTGACTTTTTGACTTTTGGATAATTGAATTCAAAGAGAAAAATAATAATTTTACCCTCTAGACTTTCCCCACAAACTTCCCCCAAATAATATCAAATTTTTAAACTTTTTTAATAATTTTTTAATTTTTTTTTAACTTTTTTAAGTTATCCCAAACAAAGTCTTAGACTACACTACCCCATTTAAGAGTGTAAAAATGGCCCACGACCTGCGAGCGGCCCGAAGCTCTCCTGCAGCCCGAAATGGGCCCGGCCCGTTTAGACCCGCTTGGGCCCAAACTCAGCCCGAGTCCCCGAGCCTAGGCCATCGTTTTGAAGCTTGACCTAGCCCGTGGCTTAGCCCATCGGCCCACTTGGGGCCCGGCCCGCCCGAGGCCCAGTGTATTTTTTAATGAAAAATAATAAAATTTTGGTAGAAAAAATTTTAAAAAATAAAAAAAAAATGGCTAGACCCGCCCAAGCCCGAGACTAGGCCCAAGCCCATTGGGCCGGCCCTCCCAAGGCCTGAATACCCCTGGGTCTGGGCTTAATTTTTTGGCCCGTAGGCCGGCCTGTCCCAGCCTGAATTTTGGCGAGAGCCTGCGAGGCCCGACATGGACCAGGTCGGGCTGGGCCAGATTTACACCCCTAACCCCATCCTAGGGGGCAGAGGCCGAGCCCAGATCTTGACTTAGACAGCGACCCACGTCAACTAAAGTAACCAAAATTAACTTCTTATTTAAACATCAAAAGATTTATTGAAAAATAATAAGTGTGTTTCGCTTCAATTTTTTGAATTTAATTTTTTAGAAATTAAATTTTTTATTTTTCGTATTTTTTATTTTTAGTGAATATTTTTAAAATTTTAGGCAATTTTTTATTTCTTTAGATGCGCTTTACTTAGATGTATTTAAATAATAAAATATTTATGAAAAAATATTTTTTAAATTAATAAATATATAAAAATATAAAAAATGTACTGATATTTAGTAAATTTTTTTCATAAATATTATACTTTTTAAGTGTATTTATGTTAGGTATGTCTAAAAATTTTAAAAAAAAAATACTTAGAATATTTTTAAAAATCAGTGAAAATAAAAATACGAAAAATGAAAAAGTAAAATTTTTTAAAAGGTGAATTCTGAATATAAAACCAAACAGAGTGAATATTTTCCTATGCAAAAAGGCAGAGCTAGTTTTGTCCTAAGAAAGATTTGGAAATTGATATCTAAATTCCAGAGAAGAAGCCCCAAAGATAGAGATGAAAACTGAAATGAAGATCACACCACAGCACCTCAATTTCTCTTTTGTTCGGGTTTTGATGGTGTTCTTCCATTTCTCGTCGGCTGAAAAGAGCAACTCTGTGATATCCCAAATGTTTAATTAAACACCACGTAAAAATATCTATATATAGATAATTAGAGTAAAATAAAATATTGAATTTTATGGTTGTGTAAGATAAAGTGTAATTAAATTAAAGATTATATAGTATCGAAAAGAAAAAAAGAAAAAAAAAGAGGGAGTATATAATTAGGAAGATGAAGAGAAAAGAAAAAAAAAAACAAAAACAAAACAAAAACAAAACAAAACAAAGGGAAAATATACTGAATGAAGGCAACCATTATGTAAGATGGTCTTTGACAGTGGAAAGTAAGAGTGAGGAATCACTATTAAGGTGAGTTATATTATACACTGAGTCACCATAATATATTTTACGTATATTTTGAGTTATCATAATTTATTTTATGCAATTTTTGTTTATAAATTGTATTAATATTTCAATTATGTTGATTATTTTCTAAACTCTATTTGCTTAAATTGAAACCCATTGATATATTTTTTTAAATTTTAAAAATTATTTAACAATGATTTTATAAACAATTATTTTCTGTAAGTACTACCACGGAAGTCCCATGCCTTGGGGGACTCAAATAAACCGTTGGCTTCTGATTGGTCACCTTATGACCCTCTGTTTGTCATGGATCCATTGATCTCTGTTCTGACTATCACTCCAGTGACCTCTGTTCTGTTCTGTACTGTGGTTATGCTTATTTATTTACATAATTTTCATATTTCAGTTTCTACCACTTAAATAATTTGTTTATTCAAATTAAGTTATATTAATATTTTAGCTTAAACAACTATCCATTGTTATTTGTGTTCCCTATACTCTTGGCATAATATTTCTCACTCTGCTATGTGGTTATAGCTGTTACCCCTTTCAAGTGATGAGATGTAAAGAAGAACTGTAACTTCGTATAGCAGGACCTGCATGGAATTTGATGCCGACCTATTACATTTTGTTTTTGTTTTTTTTTTTCTTCTAAAATTTTGTCACCGTATAATAAAATAATAAAAGCCTCATGGATGAATTTTTTATCATTAACGAAGTAAATTTTCTGTTTAATTATTTTCTTACTTCTAGTTTGCCTTCGCCAGCTCAAGCGCTAGTGCCAGCGCCAGTTAATTTGTTAATATTAGAATTAATTAGTAAATTGCGATTCCAGCCCTAAGCCCCTAGGGTTGGGTCGTGACAAATGTGGTATCAGAGCAATGGTTTTTAACCTTCCTTGTACAATCTTACATTTGTACCATAACCAATTCTGGTGATATAGGGATGTCTGTATTCTTAGTAAGGCATTCTGGAACGAGCTCGAGGCTATGAGTTTGGAGGGAATATTGGTAGAGCATCACGGCCTTGCCTCACCAAAGAGATGGGGAGATTCTGAAGACATATTCAGGTGACTACATCCGGGGCTCAACCAACTGATGGGTCGGCCACTATATGTACAGGCTAATCTTGTAGCATACTTATTATGGAGGCAGAGTCATACCTACACGCGCAGACAATATATCGAACCTACTTGTGTAATCGACCTTGCCCTAGGATTTGACCGCCCTCACTACATAGTTGGCCCTTTGCCCCCATATTTTGCTGAGAGGAGAGGAAATGTTTACCCCGAAAACTACTTATTCACCAATATCCCTAACCCTTTGGAAATTATTAATGTCCAAAATGTTGATTTTAGCAATGACTTAACATATGTCGAGACACCTGGTTGGATTATCGATTGAGCATTTTGGGGATACATACAGTCCATCCCCATTTTGACCTGCCAATCTAGATTTTGTATAAAAGAATTCTTTTTGTGAGCTAACCATGATTAGTTCTGATCCCTATTTTGTTTTTGGTACCAAAGGGGTTAGACACTAACATATAACTTTTAACTTTTGGGATAAGAATGTAATGTTAATACTGTATTAATATAAATAGTAAAGCTAGTATTTTATATATATGATGTTTTATAATGCTTTATAAATGTGATGTCACGTTTATTGAAGTCTACCTTGTAGTAATGGCCAACGATGGTAACGGAATCGAGTTATCAGTTAGCGGAATTGAGTCAATGGAAAAAATCATGGAAAGAGCAGTTACTAGCTTTTTGCAGGCCTTGCAGACCAACATAAACAATGGGATGCCAGAACGACGAGAAGAGTCGGTTACCATAAAACAGTTCCAAGATCTGAAACCCACCACATTTACCGACTGTCTAAACCCAATGGTAGTAGAAGCTTGGGTTAAAGACATGGAAAAGATTTTTCACGCATTACCCTGCACCGAAAGACAGATGGTAACTTTTGCCACTTTCACTTTCAAAGATGATGTGCAGGAATGGTGGCTTCTTACCCTGGAGAAAGAAGAAATCGTAACTTGGGCAAGATTTTATGAAAAATACTTTCCGATCTCCCTGCGAGAACAAAAGGCATCATAATTCATGGATCTTAAGCAAAGAACAATGACGATGGCCGAATACGAGAGCAAGTTCACACAACTAGCTCGATTTGAAACATATGTCATCCCCACCGAAGCTCGGAAAACAAGGAAATTCGAAACAGGATTGGATGTTGAAGTCAAGGATAAGCTTGAGGTTTTGAAACTACCAACCTATGCGGATGTGGTAGATGGAGCATACATCATAGAAAAGGGATTAAAGCCTCCCGTTCTGGAGAAACAAGTCAAAAGAAGCAATTTTGGAAAAGAGACAACAGAAGATCTGGTGTTGCGCCCCCAAAGAAGGTAAATATAGGCACAACTAATTTAGATAATCAAGGTCCTACTAACCTCAGAGGTTGCACCATTCCTAATTGCCTTACTTGTGGAAGGGCTCATTAGGAACGATGCTATCGAGACACGGGAGTATGCTTTAAATGCGGTCAAGTTGGCCACTTGCTGAGAGATTGTCCAAAACTTACCAATCCTACAGCCGGCCCCTCTGAACCAGCCAGAAAACCCGCAGGACCTGGAGGAGTGAGGAAGGAAAAAAAAGGCCAAGGAAGGGCTTTTGTCTTGATACTAAGAAAACCAAAAGTTACCAAAAACGTTGTGCCAGGTACACTTTCTGCCTGTGGTCATTTAGCTCATGTCCTCATTGACTCTAGTTCAACTAATTCTTTTGTTGCACCACACTTTGCTTCCAAGATAGCATCAACACCCGAACCCTTATGATATATGTTGTCTATGTCTTTTCCTTGTCACGACCCAAACCTGCCCCTAAAAGTTTGGACATGACCGGCCTGTACTTAAGCCTCAAACAAAGTAGTCAATAAATAATTTATATGATGTCGGGGCCTAAAACGGAAGCAAGTAAAATGACAAAAAGAAACGTCCATTAAGCGGTGTCTAAATGCCAGGATCTTAGTACACACATCACATACATCCACATTTACATAAACACTTCAAAAAGAATAAATCCACGACATGCCAATCTAGACAAAAAGGGCATTGATGCATAATTTACATATTAGCAATGTATTTATATCCGTAACAAAAATGGGATATACAAAAGAAACCCAAAATAAAACAAAAGGGTTTCACTTGAGAGGCCTGACAGACTAGACCAACAGAAAAACTCTTGGAGCTGGCCTAGGACTGGCCCATGGGCTGACGACCTACAAAACATACATGAATATGAAATGAGCCAAGCTCAATGAATAATAATAATGTACTAAGGCATGTAAATGAGTGTGTGCCTTGCAAAATGTAAAGTGTGTACGTAACTCATGTATGTCCTGTTTGATTAACAGAACAGCCTCGGGACCAATTCTAATAACAGAACGGCCTCGGGTCCAATAATAGCAGAATGGCCTTGAGCCCAATAATAGCAGAACAACCTCAGGCCCAATAATAATAGAATGGCCTCGAGCCCAATAATAGTAGAATGACCTCAAGCCCAATAATAGGATCATAAATAAATCCCATCTCATATCCACAATCTATATTCCATTTCTTGTAACTCGTTTGTTCGAATAACATAATTTCATAAAATTACGCATTATGTAGACACCCCATTTTTGACCGACCTTAAGACTCAGACGTCACCAATTGAGCGCTCAGTAATGTTGCATATTGTGCTCGTTCAGAAGTCTCAGAGTCGCGGCCGTGCGCCCTGCCTCCGGACTTCCGAACCCTCTTCTGTGCCTTGCCTCGGTTTGCGAACCAGGCTCGGTTTTCTCTGTTTTCTCTTCCTGAGGGGGAGAGGTCCAGTAGACCATCTCTCAGTGGCCGTGGGCTACATTTCGTGGCCGTAGGCCATTTTGCCCATTTCGGGGCCCGGTTCCCGGTTTTCGGAGCCGCCAGGCCGTGTGCCTCGGTTCGGGACCGTCTAACCATCTCCGATTCCTCCGGTTTTTGGCATACATATTATTCACTCCCTTTAAAGGGACACTGGGGTCTTAGATACCCACTTCGTGGCCAAACACTACTTTCGGTGCTTAACGGCCGGTTTTCGGGACCCCGAACTGCGTGTTTTGGCCCCCGAGCATTCGTTTTGCATCGGTTTTTGTTCATTTTTGGCAGGTACCTCTGTTTTATCACCAGGAAGGTCACTGAAGGGTGGGAGGCCATCAATTATCTTAGCAACTAGTTATGCTTCTCCGGCGCCCTCCGACGCCTGTTTTTCTCACTTCTGGGCTAATGTTGAACACCCTAGGGCCATTTTCTTCAAGCCCAAACCACATATTTGTGTTGTACACACATGGGAGGACCCTAAAAACATATGGCCGGCCAGTAACTCCAATTGGACCTTTTGAACCCCTCCTAAAAGTGGCTTGTTCTCTCTCCTGTTTTACATTCTCCAAATTTGAACCACATGGTTGTGTTGAGGGGACCTGGGAGGACACCAATATCTGGTGGCCGGCCATTAACTCAACTTGACCCTTTTGACCCCTAGCCGGCCGGCCATAGGGGGTGTCCGGCCGGCCACCTGCAACAAAAATGCCTGGCCGGCCATACTCCCCTCAGTGCATACTTTACAGCTATATAGCTGTTTGTCCCAAAAGATCTTTGTATCCGGGGGATATTTTGGAGGGAAACACTTGGGTGCATTTCCCTCCACCTTTACACCTCTCTCTTGGGCCATATAAGGAGCCTCCCAGCTCTGTCCCTAGGGTTGAAAAAACTTTCTTGGGGCATACACATACATATCCATCTCTATCTCTCTTATTTTTCTCAAGTTTGGTGCCATTTCTTGATCACTGCCAAGCACCACCACCACCACTCCATTTCCAGCAGCAAGGGAAGGTTTTCCAGCAGCTAAGAAGCCACCAACTCAAGCCAAGAAGCAACAAAAGTATTGGTCTTCAAGGGTAAGCCATTTTCCCTATTTTGTAGCACATTTTTGCTTCATTTCTTAAGCCTATTTTCTCACTGTTTTAGGCTCCGACCCTAACTGAAAGGGTCACTCTTTTGAGCTTATCTTCATGTTTGTTTAAGGGCTCAACCCTGTTTGAGCCCTCCATCTACCACTTGCTTCAATATCATCTTGTATGCCATTATTTTGCATTGAATATTTGGCCTATTTGTGATCTGTTTTTGAGCATGATGTGAACTGTAAGAGGGCCTATTTTGAGCCCCTCTTAAACATTGAAGAAGGGCTCAACCCTGTTTGGGTCTTTTATCTTGCACTTACTTCATAATCTCTCCTATTTACCGTAAATTTGCATGATTTGTTTGGCCTACGTGTGATCTGTTTTGGAGTATTTCATGAACTAAGATTATGCTTATTTTGAGCCCCTCGTCAAAATTGAAGAAGGGCTCAACACTTTTTTCATACTCCATGTGTCACTTGCTTTGAATCCATGTTTTACCCTTGTTTTTGCATGCTTTGCTAGCCCATTTTGCTTCAGTTTTTGGACCATGATCAGAACTGAAAGTGGTCATTTTTTGACCTTCTTAACATGTTTCATTAAGGGTCTTTGCTTATTTGATGAATGTTTGGGGTACCTCATGTTATACCCTCTTGTGGCCTATTTCTTGCATGGCATTCTTAGCATGTTTCCATACTGATTTTGGGGATGTCATCTACTGTAAATGTGCATATTTTTGGCCCCTCTTCAGTGTTATAGAAGGGAATTTTTCTGTTTGGGCTTTGCATTTACCATCTACTTCAATACCCCTCTCTTGGCCCCTATTTTTGCGTACCATTGTTGCCCTATCTATGATTGTTGTTTGGCCTTGTTTTCTACTGAAAAAATGCTTGTCTTGGGGCTGCCTTGCTACTGTATTTTCATTCCATGTCCATATTGTGCATGCATTGCATAGCTATAGGCCATTTCGGGTGCCTAATTTCGCATTTCGGGGCCATTTCATGCATCGGGTGTACTTTCGCCTCATTTCGGGACTGTTTTCCCCCACATTTTAGTGCTGAAATCCATTGGCATGTTTGCATGTCATTTTCCGTGTCATTTCATGCCTTAGGGCCATTGCCTCGGTTTGCGTGCCCGTGTGCACGCATTTCGAGGCACTTCATTTTTATCCGATGGCCTCTTATGTGAGTGTGGCTGAGGCTCACTCATGTTAGTGTAAGTTCATTTTGCATTCTTTATGTCATTTTAGCATCATTGCATTCCGTATGCCATTGCCTCGGTTTACGTGCCCGTGTGCACGCATTTCGAGGCATTTCACTTTTATCCGACGGCCTCTTATGTGAGTGTGGCTGAGGCTCTCTCATGTTAGTGTAAGTCCATTTTGCATTCTGTATGCCATTTTAGTCTCATTGCATCGTGTATGCCATTTTCTCGTTTTGCGTGCCCGTGTGCACGCATTTCGAGGCACCTCATTTTTTCATCTCATGGCCTCCTATGTGAGTGTGACTGAGGTTCACTCGTGTTGGTGTAAGCCCATACGGCATTGCGTATGCCATTTCCTCATTTTGCGTGCTCGTGTGCACGCATTTCGAGGCATCTCTCTTTTATCCGACGGCCTCTTATGTGAGTGTGGCTGAGGTCCACTCGTGTTAGTGTAAGTCCAATTTGCATTGCGTATGCCATTTCATGCCTTAGGATCATCGCCTCGGTTTGCGTGCCCGCGTGCACGCATTTCGAGGCATCTCATTTTCATAGCATTGTGTATGTTAGGATTGTATATTAGCTGCATTTCATGCATATTGCATCGTGTTCGGAATAGGAGTTAGCCCGGGCACGGGAAACGAGGCACGTTTCGCACCCCGAGTGACGGAACGGGTCTCAATTCCCAAGTCACCGACACTCCGGATTACCCATGATGGAGTTAGGTTTTGTTGTAGCATTCACATTCATTCATCCTATATTGAGTTGTGCAATCCGACTCCTCGGCAATCATGCATCGAGATGCGTAATTGGTGGCACGAGGATCGAGGCATGCATATATTTGTGAAATACATTGCTATGCCCCTTTCCTGCTCTCTGTTGCAGCAGAATGAAGAATCAGCAACTTTTCAGAGCTTGGCACGCATTTCGAGAAACATTGCAAAACAGAGGCTAATTGGGACATCCCAGTGGATTTCCGCGCAAGGCAGCTCCAACGTACATCATTCATCAGAATCAAGGCAGCCCCTGACTTGCATGCCAGTTTTACATTTTTCTTATTTAATTTATTAATTAATTAGGAATTTGTATATTATTCGGACTGTAATATTTTGGACTGTATTATTCTTTCATTCGGGACTGTATATTTATTTGGACCCTCGGCGCGAGGGCATAACTGTAATAAGTGTGCGTGAGTGTGATGTATGTCTTCCAACCCCACGTCTTTCTCCCTTTTATTTACCTGCTTACAATGGTTAGACATAGGACATATTTCAATTAGCATACAGTATGATAGCATGTTTGCATCATTCATCTGTTTTGCACGCACCGGGCTCGGCACATCATACAAACTGCATTTGTATTTCAATTCCAAATTGAATACGTGTTAGTTGTAGCATTCCATATGCCATGTTTAGAATAGCCGAGCCTGCTATAGTTGCATTCTGCATGTGTTGCATTAGGCATTTCAGCATATCTAGGATCATGCATGGATTTCTAACAAGCTTCTGTTTTGGCTTGGAGTACTCGGTAAGTTTTATGCTTTAGCATCCTTGTATGCGTGTGAGTGTTGCCATGATAGCATGCTTGCCATGAGGCTATTTGCTTATGTGATATAACTGCCTGAATGCCTGTGGGTGAAGGTTGGGTTATTTGAATTGGGATAATTCATCAAATGTTTGTTTTAAGCCCACTAGATAGTGGCAAAATCATTGTTTTCTAAGCCCACCCGAGGGTGGCAAATCCATGTCTTAGCCTACCTGCGGGTAGCACCATCAAACCATTTTTCAAACAAACAAACATGAAATGTTTTGTTCCAATTCAGACGACTCAGTCTATACTCGTATGCTGTACGCATCACATAGTAAATCTAGGCTAATAATCGGAATAAGAACACACAATGTTTTCAAAATCAGATATCATGGTTAGTAGAGGCCGGTCTTTGACCGGGCGAGCGGGGGTGCTCACGAAGTGACCTTCCCCAATCGTACCCAAGTTCCCGAGCCGAGGCAACTTTGGTGATGACGGACACGTGGCCTTTGGCACCGAGTCAGGGTTTCCTAAATTTCCCATTAAAAAAACATTTAGGTGGCGACTCTGTATCTGGCAAAGCAGTCCATGTTTGGCACTTCTTTCAAAAAATCTGTTTTCAAAACGATTTGCCGGATTTGGACTCTTTGGTTCGAGATTTAGAACCGTGACATTTGAGTCCTTCGAACTGTAGTGACCCAATATCGAACCAGAACGGGGGGGACTCGCACTCTCTCCCCGGGATGCGTTCGGGGACGTCTACAGCGGCGTACCCTGACTTATGCGTGGCGGCCGTGGAACAATTCAAGGCGTTCGCCAAATTCCAGATAGCCATTGATGCTGCGGTCGCTAGGAGCATAGCAAAGGAGGGGGACGGGGGTGCTAGGCCATTAGGAGTGGCCGCTGGGGGAAGGAGCGAAGAAAAAGTGATCCAAAGCTTCTAGCGATCAGACTTCTACAAGCACGAGATGAGTCAGTTCTAGGACAGCGGCTGGATGAGCTTCAAATATAAGGCACAAGAGCTGTTCCCAGGCGTAGACTTCAGTCTCGTGAGGGTAGGGGAAGAGGATGTGGCCCAGACCCCCTTGGACGAGGGGATTGAAGAGGAGGATCTTGCCTCCAACGAGGGGGATTAACTTTTGTAACAAAATGTAAAAATTTTGTATGTGCTTGTTTTGTTTTTTTTTGTTTGTTTTTTTTATAATGTAATTTCTGCAACAAATTGTATGAAAGCGTAAGTTTGTAATAAGACAAGGAATTCTCTTATTTATTGTTGTTGTCGTTATTTCTCTGACTTGTAAATTTGGAATGGTGAAAATGGCTGAGCAAAATTCAATAAAAAGTAAGTGTAAAACTGAAACTTGTGCGTAAATTGTGATGTAAAAATGGTGAAAATGGGCAGTCAGGCTAACTTGTATATTCACATTTGGGAACATGAAATTTCGTAAGTAAACCATGATGTAAAAATGTTTAAAATGGGTAAACAGGCTGACTTGTATGTTTAGTGAAAACAGATGGTCATGAACTTGGATGTTAACAAAGTCTGGCATGACTTAATTTTCAGTCTAACTAAGACTTGAAGGGTTCAGTAGGGCTGGGGCTTTAGTTAACTAAGTCTGGCTGAGCTCTTCGTGCTCAGTCTGGCTGAGGTTCTAGGTGACTCAGTCTGGCTGAGCTCTTCATGCTCAGTCTAGCTGGGGCTTTAGTTAACTCAGTCTGGCTAAACTCTTCGTGCTCAGTCTGGCTGAGGCTTTAATTAACTCAGTCTAGCTGAGCTCTTCGTGCTCAGTCTGGCTGAGGCTTTAGTTAACAAGTTGTCATTGAAACATAATGCAAATAACAGAGGTATGAAGTTGTTGTCATTTAGGGCACAGCCTATTGATCACAAGTTTACACCATGTATGGAAAGGGCGAAAATAGATAAGTGTACAAATTGGCAAAAAGAATATACAACAATGATGCAAAAGTAAAAAAACCGGGGACACCATGTTACTGGAAATAACGCTTCAAGTGCTCGGCGTTCCATGGATGGGGGAGGTCTCTGCCTTCCATATCTTGGAGTCGGTAAGTGCCCGGGCGGGGTCTGGCCTTGACAATGTAAGGTCCTTCCCATTTGGCTGCTAACTTGCCCTCGGTGGGATTTTTAGTGGCCAGGGTTGCTTCACGCAAGACTAGGTCCCCTGCTGCAAACTCCCTCGGTCGGACTTTGCAGTTATAGTGCTTTCTCCTTTTCTGCTGATATGACGCCCGTCTGACCGCAGTTGTCTCTCAGAGCTCTTCAACCAGGTCCAAGTCAAGCTGACGTAATTCTTCAGTTAGTACTGGATCCGGGTGCAAAATTCGAGGGGTCGGCAGACCGATTTCCACTAGGATGACCGCCTCAGCGCTGTATGTTAGGTGAAAAGGGGTTTCCCCAATAGGGGTTCAGGCGGTATTTCAATAAGCCCAGAGTACGTTTGGTAGCTCCTCAGCCCAGAGTCCTTTAGCGGCTTCTAACTTGGTTTTGATGATCTTCAGGAGGGAGCGATTGGAGACTTTGACTTGCCTATTGGCTTGGGAATGGCCTGGAGAAGAGAAATATGGGCTAATGTGGAGCTCTGCGCAGAATTTCCTGAACTTGGCGTTGTCGAATTGTTTGCCGTTGTCTAAGACGATGGGTTGGGGGATTCCAAATCAGCATACGATCGACTGCCAGATGAATCTGGTTGTGTTTTGTTCAGTGATTATAGCGAGGGGTTCTGCTTCCACCCATTTAGTGAAGTAGTCAATGGCAACTACAACAAAATTGGTTTGGTACCTACTGGTGGGCAATGGACCAACTAAGTCGATGCCCCACTTGGTGAAGGGGTAGGGACTGCAGAGTGTAATCAGTTCGGTCGGTGGAGCATGGGGGATGTTGGTAAACCGTTGGCATTTATCACATTTAAGCACAAATTCGGTGGCATATTGGTTGAGAGTAGGCCAGAAGTAGCCGGTGCGAAGGATTTTATGGGCCAGTGACCGGGCACCCGAATGATTACCACACACGCCCTCGTGGACTTCCCTCATCACATAGGTCGCTTGAGCAGGACTGAGACACCTGAGGTATGGGCGTGAGAACCAGCGTTTGTACAGTAGGCCGCTGATGAGGATGTAATTGGACTACCAAGCTCTGACCATGGCGGCCTGCTGTTTATCGTCTGGCAACATCCCATTTGTCAAAAAAATAAGGATGTCTGTTGCCCGTGGGATAGGTTCGTTTTGGAGGAAGTGAACATCCTACTGGTTTGGCAAAGTAGCCGGATGGGCCAGGTATTCAATACAGACGCCATGGCTGAGGTCTGACTGGTCGACCGAGGCTAATTAGGCCATTTCATCTGCCTTGGAATTTTCTGACCGAGGGATGTGTTTGATTTGGAAAGTATTGAAAAGGCGAACAAGAGGGAGTGCAATGTCCCTGTAGGCTCGCATTGTGTTTTCCTTTGCATTGAATTCCCCCGTAATCTGCCCGATGATCAATTGGGAATCACTGAACACTTGGATGTGGCTCACACCAATGTCCCTGGCTAGGCGAAGACCTGCTATCAAGGGCTCATATTCAGCTTCATTATTGCTCGCGTTGAACAGGAAACGGAGTGCACACTTGAAATAACCGCCCTCGGGGGTGGTGAGGATGAGACTAACCCTACTACCTTCTTTGCGGGATGATCCATCGACATTGAGGGTCCAGGAATGGGGGTCTTTTGCCTCAGTGTTGAATTGCGTTGGCAGAGGGGGCACGGTAGGAGTGGGGTTGGTAAATTCCAAGATGAAATCGGTGACGGCCTGTCCTTTGATTGCTGTCTGGGGTCAGTAAGAGATTTCAAATTGGCTGAGCTCACCGGGTAAATTATGAGAAATGATTATCTTCTCTTGAGACTTTGCATGCCTTGAACTCATGTATATATATATATGTATATGTATATATATGTTGTATATGTTTGTCTATATCATGACAAGAGGAAGGAAATGAAGGAAATATGGAAAGTAGAGTTGTGCATGCCAAATTAAACAAAGTTATGATCTACTTGACTTTAGGGTTCTTGTTTATTATGATCATATAAGATGTTATTGAAGTGAAATTGCTTGAATTGGGCCTTGGGAAGGCATTTGGAAAGTTTGAAATTTGTAGATTTTCAGACTGAGTGTTTCAACCTAGACTGCTTGTACGGCCTGGGCAACCTCACGAGCAGTCAACCCTGTTTTGAGCCAAATTCGATTCTGCAGTTCGCCCGCTCGTGCGGCCTAGGCCACCGCACGTGCCGCCAATAGGGCTGATTTTTTGGTTTTGTTTCCTTTCCGTTTTTGGGCTTCCGGGCCTCCAATTGCATGGTTTTCCACTAATTCATGTAAATTTGGTGTATAAAAACAAGAGAAAATGAATAAGAAAGGGTTAGAGTGAATCACAGAAGCTAAAAAAAGAATACATTACTTATCAGTTTTTGTGTGGGATGTGTAGGTCACTCACTAGAAGGGACCACTGCACGATCGGATCACTGTGAGTAATAGTAGTGTAAAACACTTATGTTTCTTTTGATATGTTAATGTGTAGACGTCCCCGAACGCATCCGGGGGCAGGAGTGCAAGTCCCCCCGTTCTGGTTCGATATTGGGTCACTACAGTTCGAAGGACTCAAACGTCACGGTTCTAAATCTCGAACCAAAGAGTCCAAATCCGGCAAATCGTTTTGAAAACAGATTTTTGAAAGAAGTGCCAAACATGGACTGCCTTGCCAGATACAGAGTCACCACCTAAATATTTTTTAATGGGGAAATTTAGGAAACCCTGACTCGGTGCCAAAGGCCACGTGTCCGTCATCACCAAAGTTGCCTCGGCTCGGGAACTTGGGTACGATTGGGGAAGGTCACTTCGTGAGCACCCCCGCTCGCCCAGTCAAAGACCGGCCTCTACTAACCATGATATCTTATTTTGAAAACATTGTATGTTCTTATTCCGGTTATTAGCCTAGGTTACTATGTGATGCGCACAGCATACAAGTATAGACTGAGTCGCCTGAATTGGAACAAAACATTTCATGTTTGTTTTTGAAAGATGGTTTGCTACCCGCAGGTAGGCTTAAGATGCAGATTTTGCCACCCTCGGGTGGGCTTAGAAAACATGGTGTTGCCACTATCTAGTGGGCTTAAAACAAACATTTGATGAATTGTCCCAATCCAAATAACACAACCTCCACCCACAGGCATTCAGGCAGTTATATCATATAAGCAAATAGCCTCATGGCAAGCATGCTATTCATGGCAACACTCACACGCATGCAAGGATGCTAAAGCATAAAACTTACCGAGTACTCCAAGCCAAAACAGAAGCTACATTAGAAATCCATGCATGATCCTAGATATGCTGAAATGCCTAATGCAACACATGCAGAATGCAACTATAGCAGGCTCGGCTATTCTAAACATGGCATATGGAATGCTACAACTAACACGTATTCAATTTGGAATTGAAATACAAATGCAGTTTGTATGATGCGCCGAGCCCGGTGCGTGCAAAACAGATGAATGATGCAAACATGCTATCATACTGTATGCTAATTGAAATATGTCCTATGTCTAACCATTGTAAGCAGGTAAATAAAAGGGAGAAAGACGTGGGGTTGGAAGACATACATCACACTCACGCACACTTATTGCAGTTATGCCCTCGCGCCGAGGGTCCAAATAAATATACAGTCCCGAATGAAAGAATAATACAGTCCAAAATATTACAGACCGAATAATATACAAATTCCTAATTAATTAATAAATTAAATAAGAAAAATGTAAAACTGGCATGCAAGCCAGGGGCTGCCTTGATTCTGATGAATGATGTACGTTGGAGCTGCCTTGCGCGGAAATCCACTGGGATGCCCCAATTAGCCTCTGTTTTGCAATGTTTCTCGAAATGCGTGTCAAGCTCCGAAAAGTTGCTGATTCTTCATTCTGCTGCAACAGAGAGCAAGAAAGGGGCATAGCAATGTATTTCACAAATATATGCATGCCTCGATCCTCGTGCCACCAATTACGCATCTCGATGCATGATTGCCGAGGAGTCGGATTGCACAACTCAATATAGGATGAATGAATGTGAATGCTACAACAAAACCTAACTCCATCATGGGTAATCCGGAGTGTCGGTGACTTGGGAATTGAGACCCGTTCCGTCACTCGGGGTGCGAAACGTGCCTCGTTTCCCGTGCCCGGGCTAACTCCTATTCCGAACACGATGCAATATGCATAAAATGCAGCTAATATACAATCCTAACATACACAATGCTATGAAAATGAGATGCCTCGAAATGCGTGCACGCGGGCACGCAAACCGAGGCGATGATCCTAAGGCATGAAATGGCATACGCAATGCAAATTGGACTTACACTAACACGAGTGGACCTCAGCCACACTCACATAAGAGGCCATCGGATAAAAGAGAGATGCCTCGAAATGCGTGCACACGGGCACGCAAAACGAGAAAATGGCATACGCAATGCCGTATGGGCTTACACCAACACGAGTGAACCTCCGTCACACTCACATAGGAGGCCATGAGATGAAAAAACGAGGTGCCTCGAAATGCGTGCACACGGGCACGCAAAACGAGAAAATGGCATACACGATGCAATGAGACTAAAATGGCATACAGAATGCAAAATGGACTTACACTAACATGAGAGAGCCTCAGCCACACTCACATAAGAGGCCGTCTGATAAAAGTGAAATGCCTCGAAATGCGTGCACACGGGCACGTAAACCGAGACAATGGCATACAGAATGCAATGATGCTAAAATGACATAAAGAATGCAAAATGGACTTACACTAACATGAGTGAGCCTCAACCACACTCACATAAGAGGCCGTCGGATAAAAATGAAGTGCCTCGAAATGCGTGCACACGGGCACGCAAACCGAGGCAATGGCCCTAAGGCATGAAATGACATGGAAAATGATATGCAAACATGCCAATGGATTTCAGCACTAAAATGTGGGGGAAAACAGTCCCGAAATGAGGCGAAAGTACACCCGATGCATGAAATGGCCCCGAAATGTGAAATTAGGCACCCGAAATGGCCTATAGCTATGCAATGCATGCACAATATGGACATGGAATGAAAATAAAGTAGAAAGGAAGCCCCAAGACAAGCATTTTTTCAGTAGAAAACAAGGCCAAACAGCAATCATAGATAGGG
This sequence comes from Camellia granthamiana, assembly GCA_036172215.1. Classification (NCBI taxonomy): domain Eukaryota; kingdom Viridiplantae; phylum Streptophyta; class Magnoliopsida; order Ericales; family Theaceae; genus Camellia; species Camellia granthamiana. The sequence continues at coordinate 59,665,242 of CM069903.1, read as the reverse complement.
CAACAATGGTACGCAAAAATAGGGGCCAAGATAGGGGTATTGAAGTAGATGGTAAATGCAAAGCCCAAACAGAAAAATTCCCTTCTATAACACTGAAGAGGGGCCAAAAATATGCACATTTACAGTAGATGACATCCCCCAAATCAGTATGCAAACATGCTAAGAATGCCATGCAAGAAATAGGCCACAAGAGGGTATAACATGAGGTACCCCAAACATTCATCAAATAAGAAAAGACCCTTAATGAAACATGTTAAAAAGGTCAAAAAATGACCACTTTCAGTTCTGATCATGGTCCAAAAACTGAAGCAAAATGGGCTAGCAAAGCATGCAAAAACAAGGGTAAAACATGGATTCAAAGCAAGTGACACATGGAGTATGAAAAAAGTGTTGAGCCCTTCTTCAATGTTGACGAGGGGCTCAAAATGAGCATAATCTCAGTTCATGAAATACTCCAAAACAGATCACACGTAGGCCAAACAAATCATGCAAATTTACGGTAAATAGGAGAGATTATGAAGCAAGTGCAAGATAAAAGACCCAAACAGGGTTGATCCCTTCTTCAATGTTGAAGAGAGGCTCAAAATAGGCCCTCTTACAGTTCACATCATGCTCGAAAACAGATCACACATAGGCCAAATATTCAATGCAAAATAATGGCATACAAGATGATATTGAAGCAAGTGGTAGATGGAGGGCTCAAAAAGGGTTGAGCCCTTAAACAAACATGAAGATAAGCTCAAAAGAGTGACCCTTTCAGTTAGGGTCGGAGCCTAAAACAGTGAGCAAATAGGCTTAAGAAATGAAGCAAAAATGTGCTACAAAAGAGGGAAAATGGCTTACCCTTGAAGACCAATACTTTTGTTGCTTCTTGGCTTGAGTTGGTGGCTTCTTAGCTGCTGGAAAACCTTCCCTTGCTGCTGGAAATGGAGTGGTGGTGGTGGTGCTTGGTAGTGATCAAGAAATGGCACCAAACTTGAGAAAAATGAGAGAGATAGAGATGGATATGTATGTGTATGCCCCAAGAAAGTTTTTTCAACCCTAGGGACAGAGCTGGGAGGCTCCTTATATGGCCCAAGAGAGGGGTGTAAAGGTGGAGGGAAATGCACCCAAGTGTTTCCCTTCAAAATATCCCCCGGATACAAAGATCTTTTGGGACAAACAGCTATACAGCTGTAAAGTATGCACTGAGGGGGAGTATGGCCGGCCAGGCATTTTTGTTGCAGGTGGCCGGCCGGCCACCCCCTATGGCCGGCCGGCTAGGGGTCAAAAGGGTCAAGTTGAGTTAATGGCCGGCCACCAGATATTGGTGTCCTCCCAGGTCCCCTTAACACAACCATGTGGTTCAAATTTGGAGAATGTAAAACAGGAGAGAGAACAAGCCACTTTTAGGAGGGGTTCAAAAGGTCCAATTGGAGTTACTGGCCGGCCATATGTTTTTAGGGTCCTCCCATGTGTGTACAACACAAATATGTGGTTTGGGCTTGAAGAAAATGGCCCTAGGGTGTTCAACATTAGCCCGGAAGTGAGAAAAACGGGCGTCGGAGGGCGCCGGATAAGCATAACTGGTTGCTGAGATAATTGATGGCCTCCCACCCTTCAGTGACCTTCCTAGTGATAAAACAGAGGTACCTGCCAAAAATGAACAAAAACCGATGCAAAACGAATGCTCGGGGGCCAAAACACGCAGTTCGGGGTCCCGAAAACCGGCCGTTAAGCACCGAAAGTGGTGTTTGGCCACGAAGTGGGTATCTAAGACCCCAGTGTCCCTTGAAAGGGAGTGAATAAGATGTATGCCAAAAACCAGAGGAATCGGAGATGGTTAGACGGTCCCGAACCGAGGCACACGGCCTGGCGGCTCCGAAAATCGGGAACCGAGCCTCGAAATGGGCAAAATGGCCTACGGCCACGAAATGTAGCCCACGGCCACTGAGAGATGGTCTACTGGACCTCTCCCCCCTCAGGAAGAGAAAATAGAGAAAACCGAGCCTGGTTCACAAACCGAGGCAAGGCACAAAAGAGGGTTCGGAAGTCCGGAGGCAGGGCGCACGGCCGCGACTCTGAGACTTCTGAACGAGCACAATATGCAACATCACCGAGCGCTCAATCGGTGACGTCTGAGTCTTAAGGTCGGTCAAAAATGGGGTGTCTACAGCCGCCCTCTCAGACGCCAATTTGGCCCTCTCCTCTGCCAGAGCCTTCTCCAATTCTGCGATGCGACCATTTGCCTCTTTTTTGTCCTTGATTGCCTGGTCACGCAGTTCTTCGTTGTTAGCAATGGCCTCTTCCCACATCTCATTGGCGGTGGTGCAGGCTTGTTGGACCTGGTCTAGCTTCCTTTTCTCGCCCGCCAACTCAAACTCTAGCGACACCGCCTTGTGGCGCTCTACTTCTAGCTCTGATTTGGTCGCAAGGAGCTCGGCACCAGCACGCTCTGCTGAATAGCTCTGCACCACCACCAGTACTTCCATTTTCTTCGCCCTTTGCGCACACTCCAGCCCCTTCGCACACACACTCTAAGCGGCCTTCCTCTAACCCGCTGTCTCAACCCTTAGGTTTTGCAGCTGCGTCTTCACCCCCTCCAGCTGGGCCCTTAGTGGCTCTACCTCTACCTTCACCGACGCTGCTTTGTTCATCTGGGAAGCCGCCAAGGGCGCTGTCTCCATCTGGGCCGAGCAAAACCCTCTCAGGAGGTCTGCCTCTATCAACCGCGCCATTGACCGTACGACCGCATCTTCCACTACTCCCACCACACGGTCGACAGCGACCCTGGCTTCCCCCCCTTTTTCTACCGAGCGCCCTCCCAGTGCGCGCGCATGGTACAAGGCGGTCTTCAACACGGCGCCTGTCTCTGGTTTGCTAACCACAGTCTTCCCTTCACCGGGACTGGGGGATACTTCTACCACAGGCCCCACCGTCGTCACCACTTGGGCACTTGGGCCCAAGTCTTCTTTCAGCACTTGGGCGCTTGGACTCATGTCTTCCTTTGCCACTCGGGCAGTCTCGTCTTCTTTCAGCACTTGGGCACTTGGACCCATGTTTTCCTTCGCCACTTGGGCAGTCTCCCCTTCTGGAGCCTACTCCACCCTCCCCTCCTTCAACTTCTTCACAATAGGGGTGTCCTTACTTCCCTCTGCCGTCGCCCTCTTTTTCTTTGTCTTCTTTAACACTGCATCCACCTCCTATTTGCCCATCTCCTTCAGCGGGTCTACTGGGGGCGGCAGTGGGACAAAGTCAGTTAAGTCTTTGTCTCTCAACGGCTTGGGACACGGTCGAACCCGCTCTCTCATCACCAGTTTAGGGGCAGGTCCCAACTGCGTTTCCTTATACTTGTCTGCCTTGGCAAACGCTCTCCGGTCTTCCGCCTTCCTCCTCGCCTCCACCTCCTTCTGCACCAGATCCTCCATAGTCGGCTGCGGCCCCAGGCTCAAGGCAAACGGGGTTGAAGGTCGGATCAGGTCATCCCACTTCGCCCCCTCCTTCTCCCTCCATTCATTCACCCTCTTCACCCTGTTCTCAGTCTCTGCATCTACCCTTAGCTCCACTGACTTTGTGGGGACTTTCCACACTGTGCGAACCCCTCTCCCACCGTTCGCCGACACATAGAACCATCTCGGCCTCCACCCCTTCACCAAAGATGGCAAGCCTGCCACTAGGCCGCAACTCGCCACCGCCTGCAAGGTCATCCACGTTTCTTGTTGACCGGAGGCCTTGTAGCAGGAAAAGAATTCCTCCATTGTCATCGCCGCCCCTCCGGTCGCCTGCAGCCATGCGATCGCGCAGGCCATTAGTATTTTCCAGGCATTCGGCATCAGCTACCTTAGCGCCACCTCCAGCTTGTTGAGTACGTCCACCACTATTTGGGGGAGTGGTAGCCTCAACCCCCCCTCCGCGCCGCAGCGCTTCCTCATACAATGTGAACTCTATCGGCCGTGCATCCGACGCCCTCTCTTTAAATGTGGGCAGCCTCAGCTCTGTCTCTGTCTCCACTGGAATTTGGTACTTCCTTCATACCTCCTCCAACTCTTTCGCCGTAAACGTAGACTTGTCGGCCTTAGTGTGCCAGTGGTCCGGCTCCACTTGGCTAATTGGCCTAGTGGCTACGATCATCGTCGTCGGGCGAGCTTCCTTCCGTTCTGCTCGGTACTGTTCTGCCAACTCCATTGCGTCGCCTTCTCCTAATGAGTTTAACCTCACGATTGGCACTTCATCTCGAGCCATTCCTCCTACATGTCTGCGTATCGCTTCGGACGCTAGTGCAGGGAAGTTCGCAAAGTGTTACAGAGGCGTGTCACACGAAGCAAATGAGTTCACTTCTGGGATATGTTGGTTTTTTGCAATAAGGTAAGTAAAGTGAATAACTCCAAATGCCCACGACTTGCCTATATTCTAAGGGTCGAGATTAAATTTCGCCAGTTTGAAAATTTTCAAAAACTTACTCCCCCGCCTTTTCAACGCCGTATATTAGCCTATCCCTTCCCTTCTTGCTAACTCATCACCTCCCTTATTATGGGATTATGCCACGTGTACAACCATGATCCACTACTCTCTTCCCCTTCCCTGTCTATTCCACTTCACATCACCACATGCCCCGCCACTCCTCGAGCCCCACGCGCCGCCATTTCCCCTTCTCACTCGGTCACCCTTTGTGGTCGGCCCTCCTCTCAGTCGGCCTTCTCACTCGGTCACCCTTTGCGGTCGACCTTCCTCCTAGTCGGCCTTCTCACTCGGTCACCCTTCGCAGTCAGTCTTCCTCCCAGTCGACCTTCTCACTCAGTCACCCTTCGCGGTCGGCCCTCCTCCCAGTCGACCTTCTCACTACGGTCACCCTTCGCGGTCGGCCCTCCTCCCAGTCGGCCTTCTCACTCGGTCACCCTTCGCGATCGGCCTTCCTCCTAGTCGGCCTTCTCACTCGGTCACCTTCGCGGTTTGCCCGCCCTCTCAGTCGGTCTTCTCTCCCTCGACCTCCAATAACCCTCGTCTTCTTCCTTATTCCCTTCGTTGGACTGAAACTGCACTTGGGAATGGGGGACTACTGACATAGGTGGGCCCATAGGGCCTTTTAGCCCACCACTTAGAACCCAATGCACGATTCAAACACTATAGCCCAACATTACTGGAACCCAACGTTGCACCCCAAGAACCAATGACATCTAAACACTTGTCAAGAGGAGAACTAGCCAAGTGAGCAGACAAAGATCCTGCAGAGTTATTGCACCACACATCAGCCATTAATGAGGTCCCCTGCAATATTTAATGCGATAACCTCTTCATGTCGGAACGGAACAGAACAGCCTCACCATGAATAAGGCAAGCTAGAGCATAGATGACAGGTCGGAATGGACAAGGAAATGATGAACAAAGGATATAAGAAGGTTTCTAAGACAAAAAGAAGGTTAAGTTCCCTATCACCACTCTATCACTACACACCATTAATTTCTTCTAACTTGCTCGTCGGAGGGTTCACTGGGGGACTCCCGTTCCCCAGTTGGACTTCTGTGCAGGTACCTCAGTCAGCTCAGCGACCGGACAACGGTGCTGGGAGCGTGGATCAGCTCGGCCCGTCCTTGAAGGACCAGTAGTATCATCAAGTGGTATTAATTAGTGTCTAAGATTTACACCAACCAACCAACTATGTTGATACTTAGGAGGTTGCCTTCATGACTAGAACAGAGAACCTTAGGATTAATACCAAAAGTCCTTACCACTAAACTACATAAAAAGAAAAATCATATTGCAGTTACAAAATTGAATAATGAAATGGACAAAGAAAGAATTTACTTGCAAGAAAAAGTAGCAGCATGAATGGTATGAATGGAAAGAAATCCTTCATGACTGATTTATTAGTTTTATATTTACTTGAAGAAACCGAAATACAAGATGTGCCAATGGTGAGTCTCTTAAAATTTATTTATAGGTAAAAAAAACATACAAGGAGGAGGAGGAGTTTATTACATGAACTTATTAAATTACATATTTTAACCTAATAAATTCACTTAGATTCCTACCTAAAATTAAATAAATAAATAAATTCAGAGGGATTTGCTTTCTTGAATGTAGATTTATTCCTGTAATATTTCACGTAAAATGATTTATGTAATAAATACTCCTTGATATATTACACTTAAAAAGATTTATGTAATAAAGGGGCTCTTTTTTATGAATTTCCTTTTCACTTACTTATGTTCATTTAGTCTACATTATTTTCTTATATTCTAATAAATTTTATAAGTGACATAGTTTAAAAATACCCCCCTAATAATATTCACATTTACAGTGTGAATGTTCCGTGATGTGAATGTTCACACCGATCAATGTAAATGTTCATATCGTCAATACAAAGATTCACACCATTAATGTGAATGTTAACATGTCAATGTAAATATTCACTTACGTCAATGTGAATATTCACAATGTAAAATATGAATGTTCACTTCATTCAAATTACTAACCGTTGAAAAAATATTTGCAAGGATAGAATTATCCAAAAATACCTTAAATATAAGAATTAGGATTTAATAGATCAACTGATCCAAATTAGAAGACTTATTAGAATACAAAAATATCTTATGGACTAATTAGAATATAAACACTTGAAAAAAAAATTCTAATAAATTTTCCTTGATTTAACATTAAATCTTGTTTTTATTTTTATTTTTTCTCATATGGATGTTTTAAGATTTGTTCCGACTAAACATGGAACCTTTTTTTTCTTTTTTTTTTCTTTCCAAATTTGGAAATTCTTTTAGGCTAATAATAGATTTTATAGTTAATATTGGTATAGAAAACCTTTATTAAATGCCTTTGAACCACCTCAGTTTTAAGGAAAAGTTAAAAGTTTCTTGTTGGCTATGTCACATCCTAGCTTGTGCGCGGTGTAATTCGGATAATTTGAATGGATTAATGAATTGACAAATGATCAAATCTTGATTTGTATGCTTTGAAGTAGTTTCAATTTGCATTGAAAAATATTTTTAAACAATCATCAAGTATTTGTATAATATATAATATTAATTTGTTTAATATTTTTCGTATATATAACTACTGATTTGTAACAAATTTAACATTTTAAATCTCTGTCACACTCATTTTTATTTTGATATTTCATTAAAGTTATATATATATATATATTAACTATAGCAAGTAGAACAATTGAGAAGACAAATTGTAAATTTCATAATTTAATCCGCAATTAATGGATAGATCAATACAAATTAATGCCAAACGGTGTGATTTTAACAGATTAGACAGTATTTTGAACATCTCTACATATACTTACTGCAATTTGTACTACATTATGAACATTTTGAAATAAATAAATGAAACAATGAATGGAAAAAAAATATGATCGAGCTAATTCTAGCTGGGCTATGCATTTAACCCTAAAAAATTAACATTATGACTCAATAGCTCATTTGACACAATTTGATAAGTCTAAAACTATATAAAAATATTAAATTACTCTAATTCAGCTTGATAAAAACTCATTTGAAATTGGTTTAAAATTTTAACGAACTAAATTTAAACAAATTTTGAGATTTTAAAAAAAATTTAAATTAAATTTAAGCAATTAATTGTTTAGCCCGTTTATTATCCTAATCAATCATTCTTAATTATTTAAAATTGAAATTTAACCATTTAGCCATTTTTTAATCTTCTATTTGGTTCACTAAAATAAGATAAAATTAAATAGAATGATCATTTCTGAAATTTTCTTATATTGGTAGATAATAATTTCATTTATAATGTTTTTTATTTTTTAAATCAACTAAATATGAAAATAAAAATTTTGATTCTATTGCATTCTATTTTAAGTTATGTTTGGTTCAAAGATTTGAGAAAGAATTTAGATGACAAAAAAAAAAAATGTGAAATTAAGTAAAATGTATGCACATTTTATTCATATTTTACTATACTTTTTCTTTTTTCATTTTAAATTTTAATAAATTTTTTCTAAAATTCTAAAATCAAACACAGCGTCAATAAACTAACTACTGCCTAAAAATTGACCCTTACAATTGGAAGTGGTCCGAATCAAATTATCGGATCCACCAGTTTGCATCTAGTCCGACCCGCCCATCCAGATATCAACTCAAGTTTCATTTGGCATTAGTTATAGCAGTCAATTTTTTTGTGTTAAAACTTTTTTAGCCTGACTTTTTTAGTCTTGTTTGGTTTTTATTTTTTGAATTTTTTGAACTTTTATAAGAAAAAAAATTTAATAATTATAATTTAAATATGACATTTGATATTATTAACTTATATAATTTATTTTATCTTTTTATATTATTTTAACCCCAAAATAAAAACCAAACGAGGACTCAATTTCGAACCACACGTTCGAGTGACAATCCACACAACTACCCATTTTCTTAGCATATAAAACGACAAAACCAACCAACACTTGATCTTGTGGTTGTCAATTAATGGTCGAAATATATGAAACAAACTTCACACGCAGACACAGGCCGATCCACTTCACTCACCACTCTCTCTCTCTCTCTCTCTCTTTTGATGGTCATCTGCAAAGCTTCAAACCTGAGCTCTGCATTACTCTCTCTCAATTTCTCTTCCAAAAAAAGCCCCGAACATCTCCCTTATTTACAACCCTACCCTTCTCTGCGCAACAAATGCACAGTCTTCTCTTCTTCTACTGACAACCCTATGTTAGGTTTTTATTCTTGACAATCCCGTTTGACAAAACTCCTTTCAGTTGTACTTGTTTTCGCATTTTTTATTTCAATGAGACTATGAGTGTTTAGATGTGAATCCAACCCGAATTGTGCCTTGCAGAGAAGTTTTGTGATGTTAATTCTTTCAAGATTGCCACTTCGTTGATTATGATGGGGATTGAGCTGCCCGGTCAGCTCGTGGGGGTCCAGGAGGCAGCGCCCCTTGGCGTGTCCGGGGTAGCGCCCAGGCGGGATCGAGGGGCAACGCCCCCAAAGCAAAATGAAAAAATGCATTCAAAGTTGCCTGTCCGCTCGAGCGGACATTCCCCCTCTCGAGCGGAGAAAGCTGGGTTTCAGAAGTTTGTTCGCCTGCAAAAATATTGGATGCTGTTTTTTCCGGCTTGAGCAGAACTTTCCGCGCTCGAGCGTAGGTCCGCTCGAGCGGCCAATCTAACGCTCGAGCGGAGATCGCGGGACAGTTTTCTATAAATACGTGTTTCAGTCCAAATCTAGGATTAGTTCTCCAGATCTTCTTCTTGGGTTCTAGGGTTTATATCTTGGGATATTTTGCTAGTTTTCTTTGATGTTTTGATTGAGTATTCAACTCATGGTTTAAAGAGTATACATCAAAAGATTATTTGTTTGTTCTACACAAAAGAGAGAGTTGTTCATCGGTGGATTTTGAAGAATTCGACCCTGAAACTTTGGTGGATTCTGGAGTGACTCATCGTCAAGACAATTCCGAGGTGAAGACGGGGTTGGAAGAGGCACATAGGGGTTGGTTCAATTTGGGCGTGGATTTGCTAGGTAATTGAGAGTATACCTCTGCAATTCCTTTATGTCTTTTTAGTGGATTGTTTTGTGGCTTTTGCCCGTGATTTTTTTTATCGCAATTGGAGGTGTCCAATTGTGGTTTTTCCATGTAAAATCGTTGTGTCGATTTGTCTTGATTGTTTGATTGGGATTGTTATATAGTGCTTAAAATTGATGCATAATCACAAATCAACATCTAGGGGATTTCTAGATTTTTCAATTGGTATCAGAGCAGGTCGCTCTATTTTTTTTTTTTTTTTTTTGTTTTATAAATCTATTAGAGCGAGATCTTGTTTGATTTGTGATAATGGATACAATTCGTGTGGGAAATTCTATGGTTCGACCACCCCTACTTGACGGATCCAATTATTCTTTTTGGAAAGCTCGGATGAGATCGTTTTTAAAATCTATTGATGAAAAAGTTTGGCAATCTGTCATGTATGGATGGACTGAACCAATGATTACAGTTGATGGAATAACTTTCTCCAAACCAATTGATAAGTGGGACACAATTGATTACCAAAATAGTAGCTGGAATAGTAAAGCTGTCAATTCTCTTTTTTGCACTGTCACACCTGAAGAGTTTAGTTGTATTTGCAATTGTGAAGTCGCAAAAGAGGCTTGGGATATTTTACAAACTATTCATGAGGGCACTCCTTCGGTTAAACGCTCAAAACTTCAAAGGCTCATGTCTAGTTTCGAAAACCTTTCAATGAAAGATAATGAGACCTTTGATGAATTTTATGCGAAGTTGAGTGACATTGTAAATTCCAGCTTCAATTTAGGTAAAAAAAATACTAGAATCCAAAGTTGTAGGAAAAATTTTGAAATCCTTGCCCGATCGGTTCCAACCAAAAGTTACGACAATTGAGGAGGCTCAAGATGTTGACAACCTCAAGCTAGATCACTTGGTTGGAAAATCTCCAAACTTATGAGGCACATAGGATTTTCAAAAAGAAACAAAAAGATGCTATTGCTTTTAGTAGTGCTCATAGAGTTGGAGAGGATTCTGATGAGGATTGTGAGATAGATTCCAAGATTACGGTTGCCTTTGTTAAACAATTAAAAAAATCTTTTTTGAAAAAGAATCCTAATATTTTGGAATCTACTTATACTCATAAATCTAAAGGCAAAGATAAACTCAAAATTAATTCTATAGCCAAGAAGGAGAAAGGAAAGATACAAGGGAACTCTGAAAGAGTCCAATGCTATGAATGCCAATGATTTGGCCACTTTGCTTCAAAATGCCCCACTCATTTGAGGAAGAAGAAAGCCCGCGCTATCACTTGGGATGATGAATCAGAATCTGATGAAGATGAAAGTGACAATGAAGATCAAGGTGAAGAGGGACTTAAATAATTCATTGCTTTCATGGCGGCTTCCGAAACTGAAGGACGAACAAAGTATCCGAAGAGGTCGGTTGAGAATGCCACTGATGATGAATCCTTGGAGAGTGATGATGAAGAGCTTGAGCAAGCTTATGAAAAGTTGTATAAGGAAGCTCTTAACTTATCCAAATTGAATGACAAACTTACTATGAAACTCAAAGCATGTGAAAGTGAGAATGTCAAACTAAAGGAGGAGATTTCCGAGGCTAGGATTGATGCCATCAAGATAGCTAATGATCGACAAGCTCTTTGTGCAAAACTCTTGACTTGTGAGACAGAGAGGAATGAGCTACAGCAAATCTATGCAATGTGTGAAGAAAAGATTGAATCTCTCGAGATGTCTCAAGTTGCCTTGGAATAACTAATGATCAAGAAAGAGGAAGAGCTCAAGTGTACTATGGCTACCATTGGTCTTTGGAACAAAGGATCAAAGACCTTGGAGGATATCATTGGGTCTCAACAAATGTGTTGTGACAAGAATGGCATTGACTTTGGTGATAACAAAGAGCAAAAACAGAGTGCATCTACATCTCATGATACAAGAACTCAAGGAAAGGGAGAACAAAAAATTCAACATAAGGATGGACTTCTCAAACTTCCTAGAGTTGGTAAGGTAAAAGAAAAGAAGGTACACCCTGTACACCCTGTTTTTATTTGTCATCATTGTGGTATGCATGGTCATATTCGCCCTTATTGTTATGAGTTGCATGGGAGAGTGTCTCATAAAGATGGAAGAAATTCCAACATCTCGAGGGGTAGGAGACACTTCATTGGTGGTAATGAGGTTAAGGGTCATATTAGACCTCGTTATTTTGATGTGCTTGAGACCAAACATGGAGCGAGTTTGCATTTGCCTAGACCTAGAAGTAAGAAGTTGGAAACCACGTCAAGACAGGTTCCCATTGAAAGGGAAGGGAACCACAACGTCAAGACACCACTCAAGAACCGCAATTCTCACAACTTTGTTCATACTACAGCGGTTTGGGTGAGAAAACTTGACTTGGGTTAAGTAGTGTTTTTGTTTAGTCGTTTTTGTTTTTGGGTTTCTTTGTGTGTGTGTGTGTTTTTTTTTTTTTTTTTTTGTCATTTAATGTGTGCATGTTTGTTTTCTGTCTTACTTTGTTTACAAAAAAATGAAAAAAAAAAAACAAAAACAAAACCAAAAAGATTTTCTTAGTATGGTTTTGCAAGCTTGAATTTTTTTGAGATGTCCTTGGTGCATATTGGAATTGATGAGAATAACCATTGTATGTTAATATATGTGTGCGTTCTGTGGTCATTACTCATTTTGGAGTGTGTGTTCTTTGATTAGTATGTCTCATTCTGTACACACTTTTGGATTAACAAATATCAGAGTCTTTTGCCTTAGTATTTTTTTTATGGACTTCTGGCATTGTATCTTTTGTTTTTCTAGAGGAATTGACCTATACTAGCATATCATGGGTGTTGTTGAGTCTCTTAACCACCTTCCATCTTTTTGCACCTTCACGGCTTTCCCCTCAATTCTTTGCAGTCCAGCCATGAGGAAAAGGCTACCTCAGAGTCACCAACCAGGCCATCCTTATTATATCCATGTTTCTCTGGTTCGGTTTCCATACTCTTGAGCGTGTCATCCGCCAATGAGTGTGCAAAAGAAAGAAGAAAATTGTGCAAAAGAAAGACAAAAAAGATGTACAAAAGAAATAAAAGCAAAAGATGTGAAAAAAAAAAAGGGAAAAAAAATAAAGGATTCATTGATTAAGGGGGAGCCTCCGCCTTTACTCACCAAATACCCCTTGATTCCTAGTGATTTGACTTTCTTAGTTGTGCTTAGATTCTCTTGTCGGAGGTCCAGCTATCAAATCACTCCTAGGATTTGAATCTCGTGTTTGTTGAACTCCAAGAGTCACACACACACTTTTCTCATGGGATCTATACTTTTCACATGATGCATCACTTTCTTTTATGAGGAATCTTCTAGAGGCTGTGCACATTGTGTTTTCAAGTAATTGTGATTCTTGAATAATCTTGTGTGTTTCAAGGTTCAAATTTGAAATTCCCTGCTTGCTCCACCCTATTTTTTTTTTTGTCGTTATCTTCTTGTTCACTGTTTTCAGTGTTTGTAGTTGCTTTTAGTGAGGGGGAGTTTGGTTAATCGTTATCATATCATTACTTGTATGTTTTATGCTTTTAGTTTAGTTGTTTGAGCTTTCTTTGTCAATTCGTGACAAAAAGGGGCAGTTATGTTTGTGTCGGGTGCGGGTGCGGGTGCATGTGTCTTAGTTTTCATCTTGTCATGCTATATGTTCTTAAAATCTCCAAGTCACATCTATTCTTGTTTTTCATCTCATGCTTCAAGATAATGTTTTCCATCTCATGCTTCAAGATAATCTTGTCATATGTCTATTGTTTTTTTTTTATTTTTTTTTATACTATTGTGACACTAATAGTTGTTTTGGAGATTGTGGCACTAATAACTGTTTTGCAGATCTTAACCTTGAGAAAAAAGTTTGTGTTTGTTGGCTGTAATGGGTTGGGGTAATTAGGATTTCATTTGTTAGATGTGTTTTGTCATGGCATTGCCAAATGGGGAGATTGTTAGGTTTTTATTCTTGGCAATCCCGTTTGACAAAACTCCTTTCAGTTGTATTTGTTTTCACATTTTTTATTTCAGTGAGACTATGTTTGTTTAGATGCAAATCCAACCCGAATTGTGCCTTGCAGAGAAGTTTTGTCATGTTAATTCTTTCAAGATTGCCACTTCGCTGATTATGATGGGGATTGAGCTGCCCGGTCAGCTCGCGGGGGTCTAGGGGACAGCGCCCCTTGGCGTGTCCGGGGCAGCGCCCAGGCAGGGTCGAGGAGCAGCGCCCCCAAAGCAAAATGCAAAAATGCATTCAAAGTTGCCTATCCGCTCGAGCTGACATTCCCCCGCTTGAGCGAAGAATGCTGGGTTTCAGAAGTTTGTTCGCCTACAAAAATACTGGATGTTGTTTTTTCCCGCTCGAGCGAAACTTTCCGCGCTCGATCGTAGGTCCGCTCGAGCGGCCAATCTGACGCTCGAGCGGAGATCGCGGGACAGTTTTCTATAAATACGTGTTTCAGTCCAAATCTATGATTAGTTCTCCAGATCTTCTTCTTGGGTTCTAGGGTTTATATCTGGGGATGTTTTGCTAGTTTTCTTTGATGTTTTGATTGAGTATTCAACTCATGGTTTAAAGAGTATACATCAAAAGATTATTTGTTTGTTCTACACAAAAGAGAGAGTTGTTCTTCGGTGGATTCTGAAGAATTCGAGCCTGAAGTTTTGGTGGATTCTGGAGTGGCTTATCGTTAAGACAATTCCGAGGCGAAGACGGGGTTGGAAGAGGCATATAGGGGTTGGTTCAATTTGGGCGTGGATTCGCTAGGTAATTGAGAGTATACCTCTGTAATTCCTTTATGTCTTTTTAGTGGATTGTTTTGTGGCTTTTGCCCGAAGTTTTTTTATCACAATTGGAGGTGTCCAATTGTGATTTTTCCATGTAAAATCGTTGTGTCGATTTGTCTTGATTGTTTGATTGGGATTGTTATATATTGCTTAAAATTCATACATAATCACAAATCAACATCTAGGAGATTTCTAGATTTTTCACCCTAGGTGGAGCTCCAGAGACGAGCACTTGGTGAATGGTATAAATCGTCATTGTGGTGATAGAAGATACAGGGGAGCAAATGATGATGGAGAAGGAGGAGGAGAGAGAAAGGTCAATTGCGAAGTGGAGGTGATATCGTGGCGGGAACGAAGAGTTAAGGCCCAAATTCTGGTTAATGCCGATATTGAATCGCTCTGGAATGCTCTCACTGATTATGAGAGGCTTGCTGATTTCATCCCCAATCTTATTTGCAGGTAAAATCAAAATTATAGTTTCTCTTTGTAGCTCTCTTTCAATTATATACAATATGTTTGTGTGTTTGTGGTTTGATTTTGAACAATGTAAGGATTTGTTTGTATGAAGAGTTTTTTAATCTATGTGTGGTTTTATTGGGGTTACTGGATCAATTTTGAAGTTGCATTGGGCACCTAATTTGGTAATCAAGTATAAATAGAGTTAATTGGATTAATAACACCTTAGCACCTGTACTTCTATTAAAATTTCACTTTGGTATCTTCATTTTCAATTATGATAAGTCACTCGTTACACAAGTCTAATTGTGATGTCATGCTTTTGTCCATCTATTGTTGATGAGGCTGACGGTTTGTTGAGGAGGCTGGCTGTTTGCAAATTGTATCACAATTGTCCTTATCACAAAATAAACCTCCTTTCGCCGGAATTCGAATCACAGACCCTTCCACTGTCATTGTTTCCTTACCCGCATTTATAAATATATATATAAATTTAATTAAAATTATGTGACAATGTGATATTTAAAACTATAAACTATAATAATGAATGTTTTACTTTGAGATGAAACAACAATTAAAATCCACGTCACATCATTTTTTTTTTTTTTTTGTGAACTATGTACATAAATTTTGTTTGTATATATCATTGCCCTTCTAATAATTAACAAAACAACTAGCCAACCAATCGTGTTTTAGTCTTTTCATTTTGGGAGAGGATTGTCTCTGATAGGGTATTGTTTGGCCCATGAAAATTACTATCAATTCCATTTTCATAATTTTTATCAGTCTTTTTATGTGTAGATTATTTAATAAAATAATCAAATTGATTTAGACCGTTAAATAAGACTTGTGATAAGTTTTGGGAGAACCAATACCCTCAATCCAACGACACAATGGATGAAGACTTGCTTTTAATTTTATTTTTTTATCAATCAATATAAAATAATTTACAAATATAAAAAAATTCAACAATATTAATACACCTAACAATTACACAAATCATGGTTTAATCAAAGTCATAATTTATGTGCACATATATGCAGGTATGATCACACACACACACACACACAGAGAGAGAGGAGGGAAATCAGTGAAATAAGATCATGAATAATTTTTTATTTTTTATTTTTTTTTTGGGGGGGGGGGGGTATTTTTCCATTTTTTAAAGAAAAAAAAAGAGGAAAAAATACAATGTAACAAAAAAGGCCTAACCCTATAGGGGTTATCCTTTAGTGGTATTAATCAGTCATTGAATTCATATAGTGATAAGTCATGAATTCGTATAAGATTTACACCAACCAACCAACTATGTTGATGCTTAGGAGGTTGCCTTCATTACTCGAACAGAGAACCTTAGGATTAATACCAAAGTCTTTACCACTGAACCACAGAAAAAGAAAGATAACAATGTAGTTACAAATTAAATATTGAATAATGAAATGGACAAAAGAAGATTTACTTGTAATGAAAAGTAGCAGCATGAATGGTATGAATGGAAAGAAATTCTTCATGACTGATTTATTGGTTCTATATTTACTTGAAGAACCGAAATATAAGAGCCAATGGTGAGTCTCTTAAAATTTATTTATAGTTAAAAATACATACAAGGGGAGGAGGCACTACGCCAAAAAAGGGCATTAACGGCGGTAACGAAAATCGCCGTTAGAGGTACTATTAACGGCGGTAACGAAAACCGCCGTTAATACCGCCGTTAACGGCGGTTTCGTTACTGCCGTTAAAAAAACCGCCACTAAAAGTGTCCTTAACGACGGTAATGAAACCCACTTTTAACGGCGGTAACGAAACCGCCGTTAATGCCCACTTTTAACGGCGGTAACAAAACCGCCGCTAATGCCCAATCATTACCGCCATTAATGACGGCGGTCTTTGCCGTCGGAGCTCCGGCGAAACTCCGGCGTGGTCCGGCGAAACTCCAGCGAAACCATCTACAATAAAGTAAAGTAATGTTTAAATATTTATTTAGGGAATATATTTCATGAAGAGTGGCTATGGTAGAGTGGTTGGTGTGGGTGGATGAGAGGTCTTGGGTTCAAAACTTGGGAAGTGCAAGAAGAAAGAATTATTTTTTGAAAAATTTGAACCTATTTACGGCGGTAAAAAACCGCCGTTTTTGGTCGACTTTTAACGACGGTAATTTGCCTTTTTACGACGGTTTCACTTTTTTCGACACGCGCATAAACGGCGGTAACGAAACCGCCGTTAATACCGCCATTAAAGGCTTTAACGGCGGTTTTACAGCCTTTAACGGCGGTAAAAAACCGCCGCTAAAGCCCAATTTTGGCGTAGTGTGGAGTTTATTACATGAACTTATAAAATTACATATTTTAACCTAAGATTCCTATCTAAAAATAAATAAACAAAATAAATTCAGAGGGATTTGCTTTCTTGAATGTAGATTTATTCCTGTAATATTTCATGTAAAAAAATTTATGTAATAAATACTCCTTGATATATTACACTTAAAAAGATTTATGTAATAAAGGGACACTTTTTCATAATTCTCTTTTCACCTACTTATGTTCTATTTAATCTACATTATTTTCTTGGGTGCTGCTATTAGCACCCCATAAATCATTCTGGACCCCCCAATTTTTAGTTTTTTTTTTATTACAATAATAATCTCAAATAAAATTACTACAAATGACATCATTAATTTTGAGACACCATATCTCATAATTAAACTTACACACCCACTACATCATGAATTACAGTTTATAAGAGCACCCACCTCCATCATCATCCATCCATCTTCCCCAAATCCCACCTTCAAAATCTACCTACCCTCAAAACCTTAAAAATCCTTTGGCGGCAATATTTCGGCAGTAACGATGATAACCATTTAATTACCTACACTTCTCTGGCAATGACCATGAATGAAAATTTGTCTGGCAATCACAACTCCATAAGATGAAAGGAGTATAACAATAAAAAGTTAGAGGAAGTTCATAACTTTGATATTGTTCTCAACTCAGAAGAGATTGGTGTCAATCTCAATATTTTCCTCATGCCGAGATTGTTGCTGGCTTCCTGCTCAAACAATTGTTGATAGAAGAGTTCGATTCTTGTTTAGTGGTTAAGAATGGTGATAGACTCCCTAATGAATAATTGATAACCAAAAACTTCCTAAGTGGACAGTGCTCTTCTACTTGAGTCATGAGATACTACAATTCTTTACTTATGTTTAACACCATTTTTTTGTTGTCTGGATCTCTAAAAACAGTTAATTATGTCGTTTAGGACCCATCATGATAATAAATAAATAATTATTGAAATGTTCTTCACTTCCTTCTTTAAGGACAGGAATTATGGGCAGGAAGGTTGGTGTCTAATACAGAAACTTCAAAAAGATTATGTAAAACAAGTAGTGTGGCAATTGCAGATAAAGACAAAAAATTAGCAATTAGAGTTACAATGGCCCTATTGTCTTTACTCAACAAATTTTCATTTTTTTTTATAAAAAATCTGTTATTATGTATCAAAGAATTAGATTGTTGAGGGGATTATGTGAAGCTCACTTATCTGTTTCATAACCAATATTTTGATATTTCACATTATTAAAGTGATGGGTCGTTTAACACACTAAAATTAAACACTAAACTACACCAAATTCTTTTAGAATAATGGCAAGTCCAGGCATCGATCCACAGGGACAATTGTGAAATTAAACTAATTTAATTGATAAATTCCTAAATTAATTTTGATGAAAAGATTGATTGATCATGAACTAATTTAATAACGAATAACTTAAACTAAATAATTAAATTATCAATTATAACTGAAAATGGATTTACTGAATTGGGGAAAAACCTAGGGCGAAGAGTCCACCACTAGTCACGTAAATAGAGTTTTCAAATTGAAAACAATTATGTTATGGTTCGAACGGAATAATGCTTCATAACTACAAGTTCAAAACATTTAACAAGAAAATCATCACGTTCAATGTACGAGCACGAACCATCTCAAGTAGTACGAATTGTTCACTCTAAACTAAGGTAGTGATACGACTCGTCTCTCGTAGTATGATTCGTCTCATACCTTGAATGTGAAAGAATAGAAAACTCTTGTATGGAAAACATTCAACAATCACAAAAAGCCGAATATTTGAAGAAATAATGGAAAATATATATATGAAACTTCTAAAACACCATACAAGTGTTCAAACATTTACATAATTGAAAATCCAAAAAGAAAAACCTATTATATGGCTAGGATTTCATCAAAACCCTAGAAAAGGAGACTAGCCACTCATGGAGGAGTAGAAGGAGGTAGATGGAGAAGAAGCCACCATGGGAGACATGCTTGGAGCTTCAAGTTCCTCTTCTTTTCAAACCCTAGCCTCCCTTTCTTGACAAAACAACTTCAGAACCCTAATCCAGCCTATTTCTTACCTATTTATACTTCTGCTCTCCTCCAAACAGGTTTAAAACGTTGGGCACATTTTTCCAGAAAAGTCAACGCACGTGCGGGAAAGTCAATGCACGTGCGGACAAAGTCAACGCACGTGCAGGAAAGTCAACTCTCTCCAAATTCTGTCTTTTTGCCCATTTTATGCTCCGACTAGGTACAACCTGATTGACATTCAACACACATAAAGTATACAGTTTGACAAGCAAGTGAAGTTAAGAGTCCTAATTAACGACCTCAATGATGTATAATTCGGCCTTAATCACATCCCCCAACTTACAACTTGCTAGTCCTTAAGCAAGTAACAAAAATAAAATTAAATTAAACAAAATCTAACTATTTCCTCTTTCGTGGGAAAACGGTTGCATTTAGCATATGCAACAAGCCTTTAAACCACAAGGTTGCCCCAAGTGGACGAGTAAAGTCTCGTGAGGGTTTCCAGAAATGATACCCACAAACATTAACATATTCATATATACCCAACAACAATTGACCATACTACTCCACCTAACAATCAACTTATGTGCTACCACAGTGTGATATTGAGACATAATGAGTCATTAAAGGCACAGTGGATAAGCATGAAGGAACCTATTGAGTCAAAACCACAATTCAGTTAATACAAAAGTAAAGTCCCCTGTACTTGTGCATGCTAGTAGACAAATCATGAGTACTCTCGGTGTAAAGTGCAATCTCCATATTAGTTAACTGTCCACTATAATAGCCCAGTGTAACTCATAATAACACCCAACATATACAGAAAAACTAACCTGTTGCAGCCAAGATTCTCAAGTTTTTTTTTTTTTTTTAAATGACAGTGCAATGTTCTGACCCATTAAGCTTTCTAATCAACCCATGTAGCAAGTATTGGGCCAATGACTCCCAAACCAGATGGTTTTAGGGTACTAGGTGTAGAGACACCCCTACGGGCTTAATAACTCGAGTTGAAAAGGCTACGAATCCGAACAAGTCATTCTCCTTATTTTTTTTCTTAACTGTGCAATGTCTAAGTTCCTTAAGCTTTCTAATTAACCCATGTAGCAAGTATTGAGCCAATGACTCCCAAACCAGACGGTTTTAGGGCACTAGGTGTAAAGACACCCCTACGGGCTTAATAACTCGAGTTAAAAAGGCTACGAACCCAAACAAGTCAAGTGTTTTTTTTTAAAGAGAATCTTGGCTCCTCATTTATTCTTTTCTGTAACCTAGCTATTATCAATGATGTACACCAGGGATTATAATAAAGAGGTCACCGATATGAGAGTGTGTTCATGTGAATTAAGGCATACTTATGACAAGTGTACTAATATCACAAGCACAAATGACTCCCCTAGTGCAAACATCACATGCTAGTACCTACCCAATAAATCCTTTTCATAGAAGTCTATTATGCTCCCCAATTAACATATACAAATATCATCACCCTACTAGCAACAAGTCACATCAAGTGAAGTAATGCAATCAAGTGAAACAGATATAAGCATGAATGATTGAGCCAAATAGGAATGCACAAAAGAAAATACAACCCTCATCCCCCAACTTGAATATGACATTGTCCTCAATGGAAAAGTAAAGAGAAATGAGAGAAGATTACCAGAGATTGTGGGTGCACATCCAGGTAGGCATATAGTAACACACACACACTGAACTTTTTTTTTTTTTTTTTAGAAGAGGAAATAACTGAAAAGAAATAAAAATAAAAATAAAAGAGATAAAGCAATACACAGTGGGTACTACGGGGGAGCCAGCGGCGGTGGTGGCGGGAAATGCTGGGCAAACAAGGCTTGCATCAAAGAGCGCGTCTCAAAGGCTTCATCCTGAACCTGTTGCTGGATGTCGAGCTGGCAGGCGTGCAGTTGGTCGAAGGTCGCCTGAGAATAGTCTCGATGCGCCTGAAAATCCATGCGCAACTCCATGAGACTCTGGTGGTGATCACGAAGAGTACTGTGGACCTGATCCACAGAGTGCTGAAGCTGTAAGTACTCCTCGCGAGTCATGTAGAGTGGGTCCCCTTGGGGAGGCACGGGGGGAACAGGATGAGGTGGGTGGTTGTGTACGGGGTCCTGGGCCTCATCAATTGGGGCACCAACCTACTGCAAGATGCAAGATATGCTATGTTGCCATTCCCGTTGCCCGAAAGTCGGATACGCTCTATCAATCTCCTCATTCTCAGCAATGGGGAGGCCGTTCAGCTCAAACACAAGTGTCAACAAATTGGCAAATGGCAGTGGCCAAGTCAGGTTCTGCATAGGTTCAGGCCGAACTGCCTCTCGTAGAAATTTTCGCAAATGCATCCAGATGATATGCTCAAGCGGGACCTGATAGCCATGCTGATAACCCTGTAAAACCCAAACAAACTCCAAATGGCGCTCAGCTCTATGCTCAAGTGGAAGGACATTCTTATGGACCACGGAATCAATGAATAACAAGCGGCTAGGCAGCTTGCTCCGCCGCAAGCATGTGAAACTGTTGTCACCGTGGGCCCTCGGAAAGTATTACTGGATGAGGCTATGTATGGGTTGTCGATCCTCAACTTCTAGGAAGGGTTGATATTCTCACTTGGCGAAAAACCCTAACACGGTGGCAATCATGGATGAGGTGATGTGGACAATATGACCATCAATGGTAGATAGCAGTCCATCCTCGGTGAGTGACTCATACATGTTCTGGTAGAAGAGTCGTACCAGACGAGGATAAGTGGGCGCTATCACAGTGCAAATGCCCAACTGTTGTCGGAGTTGGAGCTGCTCAACGACCCAAGTAGTGTCCGTGTTACGCTGAAAATATGGAATGTTGAACTGCGTGAGCTTATGAAGCGAGTGGGAAGCCCACTCCGGCTGTGGCAAGTTACCCGGTGGTGGTGGCGAGGATGGTGGTGACGGTGGCGGTGGTGGCGCCGAAGAGGTGGAACCTCTGGCCTTTTTGGATGCCCGAGCGAAAATATATCGACTTATATCCTGCACACACCAACAATAAACACATATACCCGTGAAACCAATCATGAGAATAAAGCAAAATATGAAAGCACAAGTTTGTCCACTAATGTACCACATGTAATTCGCACCAAATTTTTTTTATTTTATTTCATTTTATTTTATTTATTTTTTTTGTATTTATTTATATAAAAACGAAAAGAATTAAATAAATGAATAAAATGACATTAAATAAACTAAACTAAACTATAAAAGAAGTAAACTATGGTACATAATAAACTAAAGTATAGAACAAAATAAACTAAACTAAACACTTTTTTTTTTTAATTTAATTTAATTTTTTTATTTTTTTGTAATTAACTAATGATTAAATAATTAAACTAACATAACGAAATTATTTAAATAACCTAAACTAGCAAAGAATTAATTAAAAAATAAAATAAAAATGAAACAACTAAATAATTAAAATAAAATACAATAAAATAATTAAACAGCAAACATATATATATATATTTTTAAAGCTCAGTTGTGCTCCGCTTGCACTTCGGTGATAGCTCCAATTTCAAACGCTCTGCACACTTAGCAACACGAAAGCATAAAATCCTAAATTAAAAATTAAAATAAGAATGTAACTTTAAATTAACTAATTTCGCCAGAAGTCCCCGGCAACGGCGTCAAAATTTGATGGGTCGTTTAACACACCAAAATTAAACACTAAACTACACTAAATTCTTTTAGAATAATGGCAAGACCAGGTATCGATCCACAGGGACAATTGTGAAATTAAACTAATTTCATTGATAAATTCCTAAATTAATTTTGATGAAAAGATTGATTGATTATAACCTAATTTAATAACGAATAACTTAAACTAAATAATTAAATTATCAATTATAACTGAAAATGGATTTACTGAATTGGGGAAAAATCTAGGGCAAAAAGTCCACCACTAGTCACGTAAATAGGGTTTTCAAATTGAAAACAATTATGTTATGGTTCGAAGGGAATAATGCTTCGTAACTACAAGTTCAAAACATTTAGCAAGAAAATCATCACGTTCAATGTACGAGCACGAACCATCTCAAGTAGTACGAATCGTTCACTCTAAACTAAGGTAGTGATACGACTCGTCTCTCGTAGTATGATTCGTCTCATACCTTGAATGTGAAAGAATAGAAAACTCTTGTATGGAAAACATTCAACAATCACAGAAAGCCGAATATTTGAAGAAATAATGGAAAATATATATATGAAACTTCTAAAACACCATACAAGTGTTCAAACATTTACATAATTGAAAATCCAAAAAGAAAAACCTATTACATGGCTAGGGTTTCATCAAAACCCTAAAAAAGGAGACTAGCCACTCATGGAGTAGAAGGAGGTAGATGGAGAAGAAGCCACCATGGGAGACATGCTTGAAGCTTCAAGTTCCTTTTCTTTTCAAACCCTAGCCTCCATTTCTTGACAAAACAACTTCAGAACCCTAATCCAGCCTATTTCTTGCCTATTTATACTTCTACTCTCCTCTAAACATGTTTAAAAAGTCGAGCACATTTTCCCAGAAAAGTCAACGCACGTGCGGGAAAGTCAACTCTCTCCAAATTCTGTCTTTTTGCCCATTTTATGCTTCGACTAGGTACAACCTGATTGACATTCAACACACATAAAGTATACAGTTTGACAAGCAAGTGAAGTTAAAAGATCCTAATTAACAGCCTCAATGATGTACAATTCGGCCTTAATCATAAAGTTATGGATGTGATGTTCAAAATTGATATTATGTTGGATATCTTTGTCTCTGCTCATGGACTTGTTGGCTATTTACATTGTTTGTAATTAAAGAATTCTATGATCAAATCATATTTCATACTTAATGAATTATTTTGAATCCATCTGTCATACTTATATACAATGAACCTAACAAAAACTATAACTAATCTAACAAACTCTTGTAACTAACTCTAATAGATTCAAGAAAATATCTTAGCTGATGACTCAGCTAAGTTGAGCTGTGAGCTACAGTCTGAGCTGCTTCTGCAACAGATGTTTGAGCTGTAGGTGGAGCTGCTGGGTTTGCAGCCTAAGTTGCCTGAGCTATGATCCTCAACATTCCCCCGCAAGTTGATGGAAGGAGGAACTGACATCAATTTGTATTTAAGATAGGAAAAATGAGAGACACACAAAGGCTTGGTGAAAATGCCAGTCAACTGATCAATGGTGGGAACATAGTGTAAGACAAGTTGTTTAGCAAGCACTCGATCTCGAACAAAATGACAATCAACCTCAATGTGTTTAGATTTGGAATGGAAAACTGGATTAGAAGCCAGGGCTATGGCAGACACATTATCACACCAGAGAAGAGGGACAGTAGGAGAAATAATACAAAATTCCTGAAGCAACATGCCATGCCATGCCAAGCCAACCCAGCTCTATAGTTGTATGAGCTAAAGATCGATATTCTACCTCTGTAGAAGATCTAGACACAGTGACCTGCTTTTTAACTGACCAAGAAATGAGATTAGATCCTAAAAACACACAATATCCGGAGGTGGATTTTCTATCAACTGAATCCCCAGCCCAATTAGAATCTGAATAAGCCTGAAGATCAAATGAGCTAGGTGTATATGTAAGGCCATGAGAGGGGTACCCTTAACAAATCGAAGTAACTTTTTGGCACCAGCATAATGACCAACAGTGGGGTTATGCATATGTTGACAAAGCTGATTTACTGCATAGGATAGATCAATCCTGGTAATGGTCAAATATTGTAATGCTCCAACTATACTTCTATAGACAAAAGGATTATCAAAGGGCATATCTGATTTGACAGATATAGGAGAAGAGCAAGGTTTGCAATCCAACATACCATCTTTAGTAAGTATGTCCTGAGCATATTTCTTCTGAGAAAGAACAGTAGTAGAACCTGATGTATTATTAGATATGCCTAGGAAGTAGGAAATGTGGCCTAGCTCTTTCATGGAAAAAGCTTGATGCATTTTAGTAACAAGATCTTGAATGTGAAGACCATCACTGCCAATGACCACTATGTCATCAACATACACTAGTAAGGCAATAAAGATGGACCCAGTCTATTTAATAAAGAGAGAGGAATCACATTTGTTGTTCTTGAACCCCTGAGGCAGCAGGAATGAGGAAAAGGTGGAATACCATGCCCTTGGTGTTTATTTAAGGCCATACAAAGCTTTGTGAAGATGACAAACAGCCTGAGGGTGAGCAGAATGTTCAAACCCTGGTGGTTGCAACATGTAAACCTCTTCTTCAAGGACTCCATGAAGAAAAAGCAATAGAAATATCTAATTGCTTAATAGGCCAATTGTGATAAAGGGCAAGACATAAAAGAATTTGAATTGTTGGTAATTTGGCAACTGGACTAAATGTTTCCTGAAAATCCATACCTTCCTGCTGGAGATAGCCTTTTGCAAACAAAACCTGGCCTATGCCTATTA
Organism: Camellia granthamiana; assembly: GCA_036172215.1. Lineage (NCBI taxonomy): Eukaryota > Viridiplantae > Streptophyta > Magnoliopsida > Ericales > Theaceae > Camellia > Camellia granthamiana. The sequence goes on along the minus strand of CM069903.1, from coordinate 59,639,676 downwards.
CACCCACAATGGTGTGTGTGTGTGTAAATTAAATGTATAAAATAAATAAAGCGCAAAATAAAATAATTCAGAAAATAATTATATAAATTAAATTCTGAATTAAACGCTTACGGCAACTAATGTCAAGGCTTGTGTTGGACACAATCTCCTTAAAGTAGATTTCGCCCTCGCTTTGGTGCTTCGAGTTTTAACGATGTCTACTTCCCAGGATGCAACGACTAACACTTGAATTTGCAGCACTACAAGATCAAGTCTAGCGAACCAAACTATGTTGTAACTCTTTCTCTTTCTTCTGAAAATTAAATACAGAATAGATGCAGAGAAACACAGAGAAAAAGGAAGAAATTCTGATAGAAAATTCTAATGCAAGAAATACTGGAAGGCTGGCTTTTTATAGAAGAAATAGTGGTTATTCCGAATAGGTAGAAACCTATTCGGACAGATTGAACAGGTACCTGGACAAATTTGAATCTGTTTGGACATATTCAATTTGAATTGAATAGGTATGAACCTGTTTTGAACCCTTTCAACTTGTTCGGGTGGGTCTAAACCCGTTAGGGATTTGTTTAGGTGAAGGAAAAATCCTAGACCAATTTATTTGAAATTTTGAAATCAAAATTATAAATAAATAAATAAATTACAAATGTTTTTGGCCCAAAAACATAAGTATCGGGCCGGATAAGCCCAACCCAAACACGCACCAGCGCCCAAGCCCAGGCCCAACCCAGCCCCTGCGTGTGGTTTTTGTTTTGGGTCCAATAGGTCTAGCCCACTTTACCTATAACCTTACCGTTCCATAAACTTGGATACCCCTTGGGGCCCATCCCAAGTATCCCAAGTTAGAGTATATAAACCTATTCAAAATCTCAAGCCTTTCCAATGTGGGACAAGCACATTTCACAAATGTGTAGGAAACCCACCTAAAACCATTGCCATGAACCCGAAAACACACGTGGAATTCTAATTCATCCGGAAATGGTTTTGAGCAATCAAACACATTGTTTTATTCGCTATGCGACATTAAACATAAACCCAATGAAAAACGTTAAAAATAACGCTTGGGTCCCACCTTAATTAATGCTCAAAGTTAGCAAAAAAATAAGGTTTTTCCAAAGCTTTCAAAGCCATTTTCCAACAATCCCCCACATGAATGGAATTCACAATAACGGACATGCAACAAGATGCAAACAAAGAAAGAGTACATTAAGAAGATACACCACATTTAGATAGGTAGCTTTTGACTTTGACCCTCCTCTAGTGAAAGCTTATCAGACTTACTGGCTAACCAGTGGACGCGATGCCTTGAATTGTTTAGCTGTTTGTGTAAGCCAAAACAATAGACTACACATAGTGTATCCGCAAAAACAGTTTGGTTCTTACGGTTGTGTTTATTTTGGCCCTAAATAACGCCTGGTAATTCATGAGTGCTCTAGAGAATTTAGCCTTCTCAATTCTCACAGAACCAGCCTAGTTCACACTCATATAGATGACTTCTTATTAAGAGTATCCTGCTATATCCCACTTAGATGTCCAAGCTATAAGAATCATTAAAAGTAAAGCTTATCCTACTAACGCTGCAAGTATCACTCTTCTTATCATAGAAATGGGTAGGAGAACCCCTCCTTAGTGATACATGAAGTCATCCATAATTCGGTTGTCCCTTTGAACCTTGATCTTGAGATCTCCAGTCAACTAGGTTGGGTTGCCATTATGGTGACTTTTAAGTAATAGGCTTTAATCCCATTCCCCTCGATAAATAGTACACTTGGTCTCTGGCTAACCCTTTAGTCAACGGATCCGTAATATTCTCCTTTGACTTTACATATTCTATGAAAATTATTCCATGTGAGAGCAAACGCCTAATGGTATTATGTCTTCGACAAATGTGTCGAGACTTACCGTTATACATATGATTATGTGTCTGTCCTATTGCTGTTTCACTATCACAGTGAATGCATATAGTTGGCACAGGTTTAAGCCACATTGGAATGCCTTCTAAGAAATTACGAAGCCATTCTACTTCTTCTCCTGTTTTATCTAATGCAATAAGCTCAAATTCCATTGTCAACTTAGCTATGCATGTCTGCTTGGAAGATTTCCAAGAGACTGCAGCACCTGTCAAGGTAAAGACGTATCCACTAGTAGATTTTGAGTCTTTAGTATCTGATATCCAATTTGCATCGCTGTACCCCTCAAGTACTGCTAGATATTTGATATAATGTAAGTCATAATTCCGAGTATGTCTTAGATACCTAAGTACCCTAATTATCGTTTTCCAATGATCGGACCCTGGATTACTTGTGTACCTACTCAATTTGCTTACGGCATAGGCTATATCTGGCCTTGTGCAATTCATTAAGTATATTAAGCTTCCGATTATCCGAGAGTACTCTAATTGTGATATGCCTTCACCTGTATTTTTTGACAAATGTAGACTAATGTCAACAGGTATTTTAGCAGGACGGTCGTCATACTTTCCAAATTTCTCCAGAATCTTCTCAACATAGTGAGACTGAGATAAAACATATCCTTCAGATGTTCTAGTAATTTTTATTCCTAGAATTACATCTGCTATTCCAGATCTTTTATGTCAAACTTTTTGTTCAACATTTTCTTCGTGAATTTAATCATGTCATTATTGTTTCCAATAATGAGCATGTCATCCACATAAAAACAAACTATGACATAGCCTTTGTCTGTGCTTTTAACATAGACGCATTTGTCACATTTGTTTATCTTAAAACCATCTGAAAGAATAGCGTGATCAAATTTTTCATGCCATTGTTTTGGAGTTTGTTTTATTCCATAAAGGGATTTGACAAGTTTACAAACCTTTTTTCTCTTGGCTGGGAACTTGAAACCCTTCCAGTTGTTCCATATAGATTTGTTTATCTAACTCGCCATTCAAAAAAGTTGTTTTAACATCCATTTGATGTATTTCCAAATTATACAAAGCTGCAATCGCAATCAGCATGCGAATAGATGTTATTCTTGTCGCTGGTGAATATGTGTCATAATAATCAAGGCCTTCCTTCTGCCTGTATCTCTTAACAACAAGCCTAGCCTTGTATTTATCTATTGAAGCATCTGCTTTCATTTTTCTCTTGAATATCCACTTATATCCAAGAGGTTTACACCCTGGTGGAAGATCCACTAGTTCCCAATTATTATTTTGCAATATTAATTCAATTTCACTATTCATAGCCTCTCTTCACAACGGAGCTTCAGGACTTGACATTGCCTCCTTGAAGTTTTGAGGCTCATTTTTCTAACAAGTATGTTAGAAAATCTGGATCAAATGATTTAGAGATCCTAGCCCTCTTGCTACGTCTTGGTTCATCTGCTTGATTATCATTGTGGTCTTTACTGCTACCTATAGAGTATCAAAAGTTCTTTTATTTGAACTTTTTTCTTTAGTTTCCTTGCATAAAAAAATGTGTTCAAAAAATGACGCATTCCTTGACCCAATAATAGTGTTTACATGTATATCATGATTTTCATATCTATGAACTAAAAATATATATGCACTACTATTATTTGCATAATCAATGAACACACAATCAACGATTTTTGATCCTATCTTAGTCATTTTGGGACTAGGGACTACCACCTTGGCCGAACACTCCCACACTTTGAGGTAATTATAGATAGGTCGTCGACCTTTCCATAATTCATAAGGTGTTTGATAAAGTTTCTTGTGGGGTACCTGTTAAGGATAATGTTAGCAGACAAAATTGCCTCCCCCCATAAGTTCTAAGGTAACCCCGAACTAATCAACATGGCATTCATCATCTCTTTCAGAGTTTGATTCTCTCTCTCAGTAACTCCATTCGACTTAGGAGAATAAGGTGCAGTGGTTTTGTGAATAATACCATGTTCAGAACAAAATTCCTCAAATGGGGCATCATACTCACCACCTCTGTCACTTCTCACTATGTTAATAGTTTTGCCAAGTTGATTTTCAACCTCAAGTTTATATTGCTTAGAAGTTTCTAGGGCTTCATCTTTACTTCTCAATAAGTAAACATAGCAATATCGAGTGCAATCATCAATAAAAGTAATAAAGTACTTCTTACCTCCTCTAATTTGAACAAATTTTATATCATAGATATCTGTGTGAACTAAACTTAGAGGTTCAGTATTTCTTTCTACTTTATTAAATGATGCCTTAGTGAGTTTTGCCTCAACACAAATCTCACATTTATTATTAGGATCAAACTCTAAGTTTGGCAAACATTCTAAAGAAACAAGTCTACGCAAAGAATTAAAATTAACATGTCCTAATCTACCATGCCATAAAAAGAAGACTCAGCAATATAAACAGAAGATGTGCTCTTATTATTAATAGCCAAATTAGATACAACGGTATTTACATTGAGCTTAAAAAGCCCATCACTTATATAACCTTTCCCCACATACATGCTACTATTGGAGAGTACAACCTTGTCAGATTCAAAGACTAATTTAAACCCATTCTTGATTAACAATGACCCAAAAATCAAATTCTTGCGAATCTCTGGCACATGGAGTACATTGTTAAGAGTGAGTTCATTTCCTGATATCATTTTCGACATAATATTTCCTTGTCCTTCTACAATTGAAGTGGAGGAGTTTCCCATAAAAAGTTGTTTCGCACTTTCCACCACTTTGTAGGTTGTGAACATCTTCTTATCTGCACAGATATGGCGGGTTGCTCTAGTATCCACCCACCACTCCTTGTGATTGCCCACCAAATTTGCTTCAGAGACTACTGCAGCAAGATTGATGTCTGCCACTCCATCAGAAAGATAAAAATCCTCGACTATGTTGGCTTGTGCTGCCTTTTTGCTTGAACTCCCTCCGTCCTTGCGAACGTGACAAATTTCAGAGATCTTGAATCTGGCTAATAACCGTCTTGGAATCTATCATTTTAAATTCCAGAAAACAGCCGATAACAAATTTCTTTGTACCGGCATCCTCTGTCTTATACTTATGATCTAGAGATTCCCACAATTCTTTAGCAGTGCTTTTGACACTATACACATTGTACAATGTATTGTCCAATCCATTGAGAATATAATTCCGACATAGAAAATCATCATGTTTCCATGCATCGACTGCAGCAACCACTTGTCGGTCAATTTCTCCCTCGTTCAGTGCCGGAGCTTTTTCATGGGTGAAGTGAGCCAAATTCAATGTAGTAAGATAAAATATCATTTTTTGTTGCCATCTTTAAAATTATTTCCATTGAATTTTTCTGGCTTCTCCCCATGATTTACCGGTATTGCCGAAGTCATCACTGGTACAACAAGTATGGGGTTTTGAGTAATAATAGTCTCAGTACTGTTTGATTCAGTTGCTATAATTCTGATGAAATAATAATAATACACCAATCACAAATTTATATAGAAAAGAATTTACACACAAAATAAACAAAATAATATTTTGTAACAAAATTTCAATGATAAACAGTATATTATTACAATGTTATCAAAGAAAACATTAAACAGTATAGTACTACTATTTAAGAAATTAAATAGTATATGACTACTATTAAATTTCCCGAAACAAAATATTCATCTGTCTAACACAGAAAAATAAAAACCGTAATTCTACTTTCAGATTATTATACCCACAATGGTGTGTGTGTGTGTAAATTAAATGTATAAAATAAATAAACAATAAAATAAAATAATTCAAAAAATAATTATATAAATTAAATTCTAAATTAAACGCTTACACAAATTAATGTCGAGGCTTGTGTTGGACACAATCTCCTTAAAGTTGATTTTGCTTTCGCTCCGGTGCTTGAAGTTTTAACGGCGTCCACCTCCCAGGATGCAACGACTAACACTTGAATTTGCAGCATTACAAAATCAAGTCTGGCGAACCAAATTGGCCTTGTTTAGTTTGTTTTTCATAAAAAAATTTTGGGAAAAATTCTCTACAAACAAATTTTCAAGAGTAATCAAACCAAACAAATTTTTCCAAAAAAAATCTCAAAATTTTGTTTGGTTACCTACTTTCCAAAATCACTCTCTCTCTCATACACATCAAATCAATCATTTTTTTTAAAACTCTCTCTCCCAAAACAATTTTCCAAAACCATTTCTGAAAAAAGGCAAACTAAACAAGTTTTCGTACTTTTTATCTCAAAAACTACTCTACAAACACAAACCAAACAAGGCCAACTCTCTCTCTTTCTTCCTAAAATTAAATGAAGAATAAATGCAAAGAAACACAGAGAAGAATGACGAAATTCTTATAGAAAATTATGATGCAAGAAATGCTGCTGGAAGGTTGGTTTTTTGTAGGAGAAATAGTGGTTATTCCGAATAGGTAGAAACCTATTCGGACAGACTGAATAGGTACCTGGACAGATTTGAATATGTTTGGACATATTCAGTTTGAATTGAACAAGTATGAACCTGTTTTGAACCCGTTAGGGATCTATTTGGGTAAAAGAAAAATCCTGGACGAATTTATTTGAAATCTTGAAATCAAAATTAAAAATAAATAAATAAATTACAAATGTTTTTGGCCCAAAAAGACAAGTATTGGGCCGGATAAGCCTAACCCAACCTCACACCGCGCACTCGTGTCAAAGCCCAAGCCCAAGCCCAAGCCTAAGCCTAAGCCTAAGCCCAGGCCTAGCTCGGTCAGTGGCGGCACCTGTGGTTTTTGTTTTGGGTCCAATAGGTCTAGCTCACTTTACCCATAACCTCACCCTTCCACAAACTTGGATACCCCTTGAGGCCCATCCCAAGTATCCCAAGTTAGAGTATATAAACCCATTCAAAATCCCAAGCCTTTCCAATATGGGATAAGCACATTTCATAAATGTGTAGGAAACCCACCTAAAGCCATTGCCACAAAACCGAAAACAAGCGTTGAATTCTCATTCATCCAGAAATGGTTTTGAGCAACCAAATACATGGTTTTATTCACTATGCTGCATTAAACATGAACCCAATGAAAAAAACGTTAAAAATAACGCTTGGGTCTCACCTTAATTAATGCTCAAAGTTAGCAAAAAATAAAGTTTTTCCAAAGCTTTCAAAGCCATTTTCCAACAATGCCTGGCAATAGTCCCATCAAAATTCCTTTTAATTTTGAACACCCATTTACAGCCTATGGCAGTCTTGCTAGGAGGAAGGGAAACCAAAGACTAAGTTTGAGCTAGTTTTCAAACAAAGACAAGGTTAGAAGATAAAGCATCTGTATGAAGAACATTATTAAGCTTAAAGAGATGATGAGGAGTGGGAAAAAGACCTTTACCAGCATTTTGAATAGGAATGGTATTTCCATCGCCTATAGTAATTTGATTAGATCCTTGATAGGGTTGATAACAACTGAGATGACTAAGATCATTGGTCATGTGATCTGTTGCTGCAGAATCCAAGTACCAAGGACAGGGAATAAAAGAAGATGAAGGAGACATAGAAGTAGATGAAGTAGTAACAAAGGCTCTCGGTTGTTGTTGGTGATTGAGATGGTTTGATTGTGGAGGCTGAAACTGAGGATCCATGTGATGCCAACACTCTGGGGCTGAATGATTGGATCCTTCAAAAAAAAAATTTAAAACTTAACCTGATTGGATCTGCCTCTGCCTCGAGATGAACCAAATCTGCCACCATAACCACCATATCCTCTCTAAGATCCATAAGCTCTGTAATTACCTTGATTACCACCTCTGTAGTTACGCCCACCTCTTCCTCCTCTAGAATCAAATTGACCTTGAGGTGAACTAAAATTCTAAGTTTGTGAATTATCAGATCCTTTAAGTGTAGAAAAAGCTACAGTTGGTTCCGTACATTTCTTATGCTTGGAATCTAAATGAAGAGCCTCAAAACATAACAAAGATGAGAGATCTTTCATGGTAATGACATCTGGTTGAGCACGAATAGTAGTAGAAAATGCATCATACTCAGATGGAAGGCCATTCAGAGTAATTAAGACCAAATCTTCATCATCTATGATAACAGAAGCCAAAGCTAACTGACTGACTATGACCTTGATCTTTGACAGATATTCTTCCATTGTATCAGACTTCTTGACTACACTATTCAGTTTATTCTTTAATTGATGCACATGTGATCGAGATAGAGTTGTAAATCGCTACTACAAAGAAGTCCAAACCTCAGAACAATGATGAAATTGAAGAACATAAGAGTAGATCATAGGTGTAAGAGTTGCAATGATGCAACTTAGCAAGTGTGCATCAATCATGGTCCATTAAAGAAATTCTGGATTAGGAAATACACCACCTATTGAATCAGTGATTGTAGATGAAGGACATGTGATTGATCCATCAACACAACCAAGAAGATTGGTTGCTCGAAGAATATTTGAGAGCTGTGTCTGCCAGATAATGAAATTCAATCCATCAATCTTGACTGTCACAAAGGATGACAAGTTTGAGATCAGCAGACTCAAATTTGAAGGAAGCGAAGAAGATAATGGTGATGCCATGATGTAGTTGCTCGTTAAAGCTCAAGAGCTGTAACATCATAAAGAATTCTATGATCAAATCATATTTCATACTCAAATGAATTATTCTGAATACATCTGTCATACTTATATACAATGAACCTAACAAAAACTATAACTAATCTAATAAACTCTTGTAACTAACTCTAATAGATTCAAGAAAATATCTTAGCTGATGACTCAGCTAAGTTGAGCTGTGAGCTACAGTCTGAGCTGTTTCTGTAGCAAATGTTTGAACTGTAGGTAGAGCTGCAGCGTCTGCAGCCTAAGCTACCTGAGCTGCTGCTTCTGCCTGAGCTATGATCCTCAACAGTAATTTTCTTTTTTTTATCATTTTGTTTTTAGGTGAGAAATGAACTCAAACATCTGTTAGATGATGACAATGATGTGGCTGAAATGTATTTAACAAAGAAGTTTGCTGGTCACTCAATGGAACACACACATCCTTAAAGGAGGAATTATGTGATGAGGCACTTAAGGATGATGAAGAAAGGTGATTATTGATGCAATAAATTTATCTTTCTTAGAATAATTATTAATTTTCACATTTAATGCATGATAGGGAGCGTACCGGAGTATGAATTATTTTGAGGGAAAGGTTGATTGGTTGTATATGGGTGGATGGGCTTCAAAGGCACTTAGCATACCTGATGGGTTAGACATGTGAAAAGGCATTCAAAATGGGTGAGATGTATTTTCTAGGTACATTCAGTTTGTGGTAGGTAGGTTTTGGAGCCATGTGTAGTATGGAGAGAAGGTTGGATGCAGTGTATCCTAATATTGCTAGTATTGGGGTAGTCGTTATTGAGTATCTCAAGGTAGATGGTAGTCATGTATTTTTGGGATATAGGTATCCCTAAGAGAACTTAATGATTAGGAGATAGGGGAGTTGATGGACTGCTTCAAACGTCTTTATGCCATTCATCATGTTGGTGATGGATGGGATGCTATCTGACAGTTGAGATCCAAGTCTGGAGGGTTTGAGATAGAATCTTTTTATGAGATCTTGGCGGACAGAAGAGGACTATATTCCCTTGGAAAAGGGTGGGGAGGGGAGGGGGCACAAATGGCCTTTCTAAGATCACCTTCTTTGTGTGGTTTGCAACTCATGTAAGGTTCTTACCATTGATAATTTGATTAGGAGAAGGCAAACGCATGTTGATATGTTTGTATAAGCATGATGGGGAGTCTGTGAGGCATCTTCTATTCATTGTGAGATGGTGTGGAAATTATGGTCTTCGCTTCTTTTCTTGTGGGTAATGCCTTGTTGATTACTTTGGTTTGTTGTCTTGAATAGTTCACAAAATAGTGATTATTTCATTTATTTATTTAATAAATAATAGTGTGACTAAGGTGGTGTTTGATAACTTAGGTGCTGTTTGATACAACTGAAAAGTAAAAATTGAAATATGAAATTAAAAATTGACTGCTGAATTTTTTTAATCTAAAAAGTTGTGTGGTGTACAAAAACTTAATTCTTGAATTAAATCAAGTTGTTTAATATCTACAAAAAGAGATTTTTAAATTTTTTAGTTTCCAAATTCTTTTCTTTCACTTTATATTGTGGTGTTGAATTGGTATTGACATAGTGTTGGTGGTAGTGTCGTGGTGAATGGTAGCAACTGTATTATGGTGGGGTGGTAGAGTAAGGAAGGTGGTGGCAGCGGCGACTGGTGGTAGTGGAATGATGATCCAGATTTAACAGCAAGCTACATATGATGCTGGCTATTGTGATAATCTTGAACATTTTATAGAATAGAACCGACCTTGAACAAATCAGACTGTGCAATACTGTTGGAAAATGGCTTTAGAAAAACCTTATTTTTTGCTAACTTTGAGCATTAATTAAGGTAAGACCCAAGCGTTATTTTTAATGGTTTTCATTGGGTTCATGTTTAATGCTACGTAGTGAATAAAACCATGTATTTGGTTGCTCAAAACCATTTCTGGATGAATGAGAATTCAACGCGCATTTTCGGATTCGTGGAAATGGATTTGGGTGGGTTTCCTACACATTTGTGAAATGTGCTTGCCCCACATTGGAAAGGCTTATGAAGTTGAATGGGTTTATATACCTTAGTTTGGGATACTTGAGATGGACCCCAAGGGGTACCCAAGTTTGTGGAAGGATGAGGTCTAGACCCATTGGACCCAAAACAAAAACCACACGCGCGTCGCAATTGTCTGTCTGTCTGTCCGGTCGGGTGAGCTGGGTGCGGGTGTGTGGTGTGAGATTGGATTAGGCTTGTCCAGCCAAAAACATTTGTAATTTATTTATTTATTTTGTTTTCAAAATTCAAAATAAATTGGTCCAGAATTTTTCTTTCACCCAAACAAATCCCTAATGGGTTCAGACCCACCTAAATAGGTTCAAAGGGTTTAATCAGGTTCAACTCAAACTGAATCTGTCCAAATAGATTCAAATATGTCTGGCGCCTGTTCAATCTGTCTGAACAGGTTTATACCTGTTCGGAACAGCCAACTTTTCTCCTATAAATAGTCTGCTCCAGCAATTCATTTTGCATTGAAATTTTCCAGACTTTTTCCCTTTCTTCTTTTGTTCGTCCTCTGTTGCTCCTACATTTGTTTCTACATTTATTTTTAGGAAAATAAAGAGAAAGAGTTACAACATATTTTGGTTCGCAAGGCTTGGTTTTGTAGTGCTGTAAAATTCAAGTGTTAGTCGTTGCATCCTAGGAAGTAGACGCCGATAAAACTCGAAGCACCGGAGCGAGGGCGAAATCTACTTTAAGGAGATTGTGTCCAACACAAGCCTCGACTTTAATTTCTGTAAGCATTTAATTCAGAATTTAATTTTTTAAAATTATTTTCTGAATTAATTTATTTTGTTGCTTATTTTATTTACACATTTAATTTACACACACATCCTTTGTGGGTATAACAATCTTAAAGCAGATTTTTATTTTTATTTATTTTTGTGTTAGACAGACGAATGTTTTGTTTCGGGAAATTAAATAGTAGTCATATACTGTTTAATTTTTTAAATAGTAGTAATATATTGTTTAATGATTTCTTTGATAACATAGTAGTAATATACTGTTTATCATTGGAATTTTGTTACAAAATATCATTCGGTTTATTTTGTGTATAAATTCTTTTGTATATAAATTTGTGATTGGGGTATTTTTATTTCGTCAGAATTATGACAACTGAAATTAATAGTACTGAGACTGTTATTACTTAAACCCCCACACCTGTTGTGCTAGTGATGACTCCGACAGTACCGGTAAATCATGGGGAAAAGGCAGAAAAATTCAATGGAAATGATTTTAAAAGATGGCAACAAAAGATTTTTTATCTTACCACATTGAATTTGGCTCACTTCACTTATGAAAAAGCTTCGGCATTGAACGAGGGAGAAACTGACCGACAAGTGGTTGCTGCAGTCGATGCATGGAAACATGGTGATTTTTTGAGTCGGAATTATATCCTCAATGGGTTGGACAATACACTATATAATGTGTATAGTGTTAAAAGCACTGCTAAAGAACTGTGGGAATCTCTAGATCATAAGTATAAGACAGAGGATGCCGGTACAAAGAAATTTGTTGTCGGCCGTTTTCTGGATTTTAAAATGATGGATTCCAAGATAGTTGTTAGCCAGGTTCAAGATCTCCAATTAATTCTCCATGACATACATGCGGAAGGGATGGTTCTCAGTGAATCTTTCCAGGTAGCGGCAATCATTGAAAAATTGCCACCATCTTGGAAAGAATTCAAGAATTATCTAAAGCATAAGCGCAAGGAGATGAAATTGAAAGAACTAATAGTGTGGCTTCGAATTGAGGAGGACAGCCGTGGTTTTGACAAGAAGTTAGGAAACCATGTCATGCAGGCTAAAGCAAATGTTGTGGAACATAGACAAGGGTCAAAGTTTAACAATAAGAAGCGGAAGCATGATGACAATGGTCCCAAACAAGGATCCATTAGTAAGATTAATAAAGGGATCAACAACGGGTTCAACAAGAGGTTCAAAGGCAAGTGTTTTGTGTGCGGCAAAGATAGGCATCGTGCTAAGGATTGTCACGTTCGCAAGGACGGAGGGAGTTCAAGCAAAAAGCCAGCACAAGCCAACATAGCCGAGGATTTTTATCTTTCCGATGGAGTGGCAGATATCAATCTTGTTGCAGTAGTCTCTGAAGCAAATTTGGTGGGCTATCCCAAGGAGTGATGGGTGGATACTGGAGCAACCCACCATATCTGTGCAGATAAGAAGATGTTCACAACCTACAAAGTGGTGGAAAGTGGGGGAACAACTTTCTATAGGAAACACCTCCACTTTAACTGTGGAAGGACAAGGAAAGATCGTGCTAAAAATGACCTCGGGAAAAGAACTCACTCTTAACAGTGTACTCCATGTGCTAGAAATTTGAAAGAATTTGATTTCTTGGTCATTGTTGATCAAGAATGGGTTTAAATTAGTCTTTGAATCTGACAAGGTTGTACTCTCCAAGAGTGGAATGCATGTGGAGCGAGGTTACATGAGTGATAGGCTTTTTAAGCTCAATGTAATACCTGTTGTATCTAATTTGGCTTTTAATAATAAGAACACATCTTCTGTTTATATTGCTGAGTCTTCTTTTTTATGGCATGATAGATTAAGACATGTTAATTTTAATTCTTTGCGTAGACTTGTTGCTTTAGAATGTTTACCTAATTTAGAATTTGATCCTAATTGTAAATGTGAGATTTGTGTTAAGGCAAAACTCACTAAGGCATCATTTAATAAAGTAGAAAGAAGTACTGAACCTCTAAGTTTAATTCACACAGATATCTATGATTTAAAATTTGTTTAAGCTAGAGGAGGTAAGAAGTACTTTATTACTTTTATTGATGATTACACTCGATATTGCTATGTTTACTTATTGAGAAGTAACGATGAAACCATAGAAACTTTTAGGCAATATAAACTTGATGTTGAAATCAACTAGGCAAAACTATTAAGATAGTGAAGAGTGACAGAGGTGGTGAGTATGATGCACCATTTGAGGAAGTTTGTTCTAAACATGGTATTATTCACCAAACCACTGCACCCTATTTGCCTCAGTCAAATGGAGTTGCTGAAAGAAAGAATCGAACTTTTAAAGAGATGATGAATGCCATGTTGATTAGTTCAGTGTTACCTCAGAACTTGTGGGGGGGAGGCGATTTTATCTGCTAACTTTATCCTTAACTGGGTACCCCACAAGAAACTTAATCAAACACCTTATGAATTATGGAAAAGTCGATGACCTACCTACAATTACCTCAAAGTGTGGGGGTGTCTGGCCAAGGTGGTAGTCCCTAGTCCCAAAACGACTAAGATAGGACCAAAAACCGTTGATTGTGTGTTCATTGGTTATGCAAATAATAGTAGAGCATATAGATTTTTAGTTCATAGATCTGAAAATCCTGATATGCATGTAAGCACTATTATTGAGTCAAGGAATACGTTGTTTTTTTAACACATTTTTCCATGCAAGGAAACTGAAGAGAAAAGTTCAAATAAAAGAACTTTTGATACTGCTATGGCTAACAATGAAGGCCACAATGATAATGAAACAGATGAACCTAGACGTAGTAAGATGGCTAGGAGCTCTAAATCATTTGGTCTAGATTTTCTGACATACTTATTGGAAAATGAGCCTAAAAACTTCAAGGAATCAATGTCAAGTCTTGAAGCTCCATTGTGGAGAGAGGCTGTGAATAGTGAAATTGAATCAATACTGCAAAATCATACTTGGGAACTGGTGGATCTTCCACCAGGGTGTAAACCCCTTGGATATAAGTGGATATTCAAAAGAAAAATGAAAGCGGATGGTTCAATAAATAAATACAAGGTTAGGCTTCTTGTTAAGAGATATAGGCAGAAGGAAGGTCTTGATTATTTTGGCACCTATTCACCAGTAACAAGAATAACATCTATTCGCATGTTGATTGTGATTGTAGCTTTGCATAATTTGGAAATACATCAAATGCATGTTAAAATAGTTTTTTTGAATGGCAAGTTAGATGAGGAAATCAACGTGGAACAACCGGAAGGGTTTCAAGTTCACGGCCAAGAGAAAAAAAGGTTTGTAAACTTGTCAAATCCTTTTATGGATTAAAACAAGCTCCGAAAAAATGGTATGAAAAATTTGATCACGCTATGCTTTCAGATGGTTTTAAGATAAACGACTGTAACAAATGCGTCTATGTTAAAAACATAGACAAAGGCTATGTCATAGTTTGTCTTTATGTGGATGACATGCTCATTATTGGAAGCAATAATGACATGATTAAATCCACAATGTTGAACAAAAAGTTTGACATGAAAGATCTAGGAGTAGCAGGTGTAATTCTAGAAATAAAAATTACTAGAACATCTGAAGGATATGTTTTATTTCAGTCTCACTATGTTGAGAAGATTTTGGAGAAATTTGGAAAGCATGACGACCGTCCTGCTAAAACACCTATTGACATTAGTCTTCATTTGTCAAAAAATACAGGTGCAGGCATATCACAATTAGAGTACTCTCAGATAATTGGAAGCTTGATGTACTTAATGAATTGCACTAGGCCAGATATAGCCTATGCTATAAGCAAATTGAGTAGGTACACAAGTAATCCAGGGTCCGATCATTGGAAACGATAATTAGGGTACTTAGGTATTTAAGACATACCCAGAATTATGGCCTTCATTATACCCAATATCCAGCAGTACTCGAGGGGTACAATGATGCAAATTGGATATCGGATACTAAAGACTCAAAATCCACTAGTGGATACGTCTTTACCCTAGGAGGTATTGCAGTCTCTTGGAAATCTTCCAAGAAGTCATGTATAGCTAGGTCGACAATGGAATATGAGTTTATCGCATTAGATAAAATAGGAGAAGAAGCATAATGGCTTCGTAATTTTTTAGAAGACATTCCAATGTGGCCTAAACCTGTGCCAGCTATAAGCATTCACTGTGATAGTGAAGCAACAATAGGGCGGGCACAGAATCACATGTATAACGGTAAGTCTCGACACATTCGTCGAAGACATAATACCGTTAGGCATTTTCTCTTACATGGAATAATTTCCATAGAATATGTAAAGTCAAAGGAGAATATTGCGGATCCATTGACTAAGGGGCTAGCCAGAGAGCAAGTGTACTATTTATCGAGGGGAATGGGATTAAAGCTTATTACTTAAAAGTCGTTATAATGGCAACCCAACCTAGTTGACTGGAGATCCCAAGATCTAGGTTCAAAAGGACAACCGAATTATGGATGATTTCACGTATCACTAAGAAGGTTTACTCCTACCCATTTCTATGATAAGAAGAGTGATACTTGCAACGTTAGTAGGATAAGCTTTGTTTTTAATGATTCTTATAACTTGGACATCCAAGTGGGGTATAGCAGGATACTCTTAATAAGAAGTCACCTATATGAGTGTGAACTGGGCCGGTTCTGTGAAAATTGAGAAGGCTAAATTCTCTAGAGCACTCATGAATTATCAGGCGTTGTTCAGGGCCAAAATGAACACAACCGTAAGAACCAAACTGTGTATGTGGGTACACTATGTGTAGTTTATTGTCTTGGCTTACACAAACAGCTAAACAGTTCAAGACATCGCGTCCACTGGTTAGCCAGTAAGTCCGATAGGCTTTCACTAGAGGAGGTTCAAAGCCAAAAGCTACCTTTGTCGATGTGGTGTATCTTCTTAATGTACTCTTTCTTTGTCTACATCTTGTTGTATGTCCATTATCGTGAATTCCATTCATGTGGGGGATTATTGGAAAATGGCTTTAGAAAAACCTTATTTTTTGCTAACTTTGAGCATTAATTAAGGTGGGATCCAAGTGCTATTTTTAACGGTTTTCATTGGGTTCATGTTTAATGTCGCATAGTGAATAAAACCGTGTATTTGGTTGCTCAAAACCATTTTTGGATGAATGAGAATTCAACACCCTTTTTTGGGTTCGTGGAAATGGATTTAGGTGGGTTTCCTGCACATTTGTGAAATGTGCTTATCCCATATTGGAAAGGCTTATGGATTTGAATGGGTTTATATACCTTAGCTTGGGATACTTGGGATGGGCCCTAAGGGGTACCCAAGTTTGTGGAAGGGTGAGGTTATGGGTGAAGTGGGCTAGACCCATTGGACCCAAAACAAAAACCGCACCCGCGCTGCGCCACGCCCAGCCCAACCCGCCCGACCCAATACTTATCTTTTTGGGCCAAAAACATTTGTAATTCATTTTTTTATTTTTATTTTGTTTTCAAAATTCAAAATAAATTGGTCCAGAATTTTTCTTTCACCCAAACAAATCCCTAACGGGTTCAGACCCACCTGAACAGGTTCAAAACAGGTTCAACTCAAACTAAATCTGTCCAAATAGATTCAAATTTGTCTAGCACCTGTTTAATCTTTCCGAACAAGTTTATACTTGTTCGGAACTACCAACTTTTCTCCTATAAATAATCTGCTCTAGCAATTCATTTTGCATCAAAATTTTCCAGACTTCTTCCCTTTCTTCTTCTGTTCGTCCTCTGTTGCTCCTACATCTGTTTTTGCATTTATTTTTAGGAAAAGAAAGAGAAAGAGTTACAACATATTTTGGTTCGCAAGGCTTGGTTTTGTAGTGCTGCAAAATTTAAGTGTTAGTCATTGCATCCTGGGAAGTAGACGCCGATAAAACTTGAAACACCGGAGCGAGGGCGAAATCTAGTTTGAGGAGATTGTGTCCAACACAAGTCTTGACTTTAATTTATGTAAGAATTTAATTTTTTAAAATTATTTTCTGAATTAATTTATTTTGTTATTTATTTTATTTACACATTTAATTTACACACATCCTTTGTGGGTATAACAAATACAACCAAGTTTATCTAATAAAATTGACGTAGGATATGATAAATACAACTAGAATTACAATGTCATTTAACTTATAGTTATATCTCCATGTGGAAATGTTTTGCTAGTTGTGTATTTACTTATTCTTCATGGTGCTTCATTTTCAGGGGTGAAGAAACTAAGTCTCAACACAACTATGAAACTTATACTGGAATAAAGCCCAATATTGAGGAGCTAGAGATGCTTTTAGAAGCCTACTTTGCACAGGTACATGGCATCTCACAAAAACTATTCCATGTATGTTCCTCACCATTTTCTTATTTAAGAATTAATATTTTTGTTAGCATTGCTGCTAATTTATTTATTTATTTTTTTTCAAAATTGTCTTTGCCAAGTATAGGTATAATTGACAACATTGCTTACTTCAAAACTTGATAATTGCAAATGTCATAAAATTAAATAAGTTTGTTTATTATAATGGTATCGGTAATCTATTTCAATCAAACATAAAAAGGAGAAAAAAGAAAATGTTCAAACATTTATGTGCTTATAATCAGTAAGGAAAATTTCAAATTGAAACCAGTCATTTTATTTAGGGGAATACTGAAAAGAAACCAGGGGTTAATTTAAAGATTTATCCAGGAATATAATTTACATTAAGATCTTTCCAAGTACTTAGCATTACAGGCAAGAAAGGAGTTATAAATTTTGGCTTATTAAGCTTTCACAAAAACCAAACACATTTGCATTGCAAGACACTGCCTTTCGAGCAAGCTAGAGAAGAACCAAATCTCATAGACAGTGCTTCAATTTTTATGGAAATTATGGTGTAAATCTATATGAATCAACCTTCAAAATTTGAAATTCAGAACTTAAAAGACTAGCACAAACAAAAGCCCAAATCTTTCATACAGAGACTCTCTTCTAAAACTCCCTCATTTTCTTTTAAGGAAAGGAAAGCACAAATTTCTTCTTAGAAGCCTCTTACTTCATTGGTATCACTAAACGGGTTAAGAGTCAAGGTGCAGTTCAAGAAGGTTTCCAATGTAGCTTTACGATCCTGTAAAAAAGAATTTGTTCACGTGCTACTTTGTTATATTCATATTTGTTTTTGGTCAATCAGTAGGAGATTATTTTAAAAATATCATGGAATTACATCAAATTAGATGTTCAACTATGGAAGAAAGTCTAACATATAGCTCAATCATACAACATACCTATCAAACTCAAGAAAAACCCCAATCAAATACAAGGGGCAAAAACCCAATGAGAGTTAAACTCTTGAACTTTTAGTGAGATGAACGGATTATTAGCCAATGGGCTAGCTCATTCTTTCTTTTTTTTATTGAGACAATTACAAAAAAATCACAGGGTTTGAGCCTTGTAACAAAATAATCCTTGAGTATTTAATTTTGTCAATTTAAATCCTAAATTTTTTTTATTTGTTTTCAATTTAAACCATTTGTCTATTTCCATTAAGTAAAACCGAAGAAAATATGGGTATGTTAGTCGTTAAACTTAATGAAAGTGTACAAAAATAGATAAATGGTTTAAATTGAAAACAAATCAACAGCTTAGGATTTAAATTGACAAAATTGAAAAATCATAGTTTATTTTGTTACAAGACTAAAACTCTGGGAATTTTTTTATTTTTTATTTTTTTTTTGTATTGTCTCTTTTTCTTTTTCTTTTTTAAAAATGAAAGTTAAATACATCCAAGTAGAAAGCTAAGCTAGATAGTCAAACGTCCATTATGATAGAGCGGCTAATCTCTAATTTATCAAATGCTAGATAGTTCTAACTTTCAATATAACGCCCTCAAAATAATACATAAAACCCATCACTTTAGACACGCATTGATATAAGAGAAATCAACCATTTCTATTCATTAAATCATTCCTTACAACAGTATTACATGTTAACAACAAAAGCAGATGCCCTAAGGGCTTATAGCTTTCCAAGTCAACACTTGGTTACACAAAAGAAGCCCTTGGCTTGATATACATGTAATACAACAAAATAATAAAAAAAAAAGAGTCTTCAACTCTCATCATCATCCAAGCTATGTCCTTGGAGGTGGCATACTACCTGTACCTAAAAATAATGTCCCATATAGGGTGAGCCAACGCCCAGTAGAGATATGCTAAACACAATATGAGTAATAACTAAGACGTTAACAATTGATAAATGTTTAATTTCCATAAATCAATTCATAACTCATCTCCATTACATGACCACCATGTCATGCTTCCTTTCATTTTCCATTTCTTATCAATTCCACAATTTACACCACGGCTCAGAACCTGGCCAACCACTTATATGAGACAGTGACTCATATTAAATGTTTCCCATTTTACAATAGATAAACATAATAGTTGTATCAACATCTCAACAGATAAGCGTACAAGCTGTATCCACATTTCAACAGATAAGCATATTAGCTATATCAACACTTCCAAAGATAAGCATATAAGCTGTATCAACACAATAACTGACAAGCATATGAGCTGTATCAGTGGAGTCCATCCCCTATCTCCTCCCCAAACAACATCTGGTTTAGAGGTCCATCTCCTATCTCCCTGTAGACGTCCCCGAACGCCCCAGGAGGATGAATCCCGTTCTGTTCGTTTGTGGGTCTACTACAGTTCGGACTCAAATTGTCACGGTTCTTAATCTGAACCAAAGAGTCCAAATCCGACAAATCGTTTTGAGAAAACAGATTTTGAAAGAAGTGCCAAACATGGACTGCTTTGCCAGATACAGAGTCGCCACTTAAATATTTTTTAATGGGGGAATTTAGGAAACCCTGACTCGGTGCCAAAGGCCACGTGTCCGTCATCACCAAAGTTGCCTCGGCTCGGGAACTTGGGTACGATCGGGGAAGGTCAGCCATGAGCACCCCCTCTCGCCCGATCTGAAGATCGGCCTCTACTAACCATGATACCCATTTTTGAAAACGTTATGTGTTCTTATTCCAGTTATTAGCCTAGAATTACTATGTTTTGCGCACAGCAAACAAGTGTAGACTAGATCGCCTAATTTGGAAATAAGCATTGCATATCCGTTTGTTTTGAAAATGTTTTTGGAATTTGCTACTCGCAAGTAGGCTAAAACACGGATTTCAATGAACTATTCCAACTCAAACAATCCAACCTTCACCCACAGGCATTCAGGCAGTTTATAGCACATAAGCATCTAGCCACATGGTAAGCATGCTATCATGTTAACATTCACACGCATGCGATATGCTAAAGCATAAAGAAACTTACATTGTACTCCGTGCCAAAATAGTAAACTGGTTAGCAAACATGCGTGATCCTAGTCCATGTTAAGTGGCTAATGCATCGCATACAAAATGTCATTTAGATAGGCTCGGCTAACCCTAAAATGGCATGTGGAATACAATCATTTGATGCACGTATTCAAGTTAGATTTGAAATACTAATGCAGTTAGCATGATGCGCCGAGCCCGGTGCATGCAAGACAAATGAATGGATGCACGCATGCATAGCATAAGGTATGCTAAAATAAACATGTCCTAATACTAACCATCAAAACAGGTAAGTAAAAGGGAGAAAGAGGTGGGGTTGGAAGACATGCACACACACACCCACACTTATTACAGATTTACCCTCGCTCGGAGGGGCCAAATAATAATACAATTCGAATAATGAATTAACTATCCCAGCTAATTAATTATTACAGACCAAACTAAACTAATTAAGCAAATTAATTAGTCTAAGAAAGCAATAAATAGCAGCCTCGGGGAGATGGCTCGATGCAACGCATGCTCGGTTTCGCTCGGAAAGCCACTGCCATGCATAGTCTGCCTCTGTTTTCCCTACTCTGCCCCTCTGAAGACTACCAAAGTCTCAGAGATGCTTCTCTGAACACTGGGGATCACCACCGGCTGAGGAGGATTTCCACCGGCCGCCAAATATGATCATCGGCTGCTGATTTAATTATCGGCCACTGATGGATGGCCGGTCGGCACTATATGTTGCCGGTTGGCCAAAAATGCCTGCTGAACCTGCAACTTACAGCAGCAGAGGACAAGGCATAGCATGGCAATACAATCCAAGCAATGTATGCACCAACCAAGCTCCTTATCATGTGTACAACTCAAAGGGGCATGGTCCTTGGTTCTCGGACCACCAATCGCGCATTTCAATGCGTGATGGCCCAAGAGAACCAAGTGTGCATCTTTCATTTCAAATGTGATGCAATACACATAATCACATAGGAGGGCCAACCTCTATCACACTCACTTCAAGAGGCCAAGCATGCGCATTGATGCAATGCAATCCTAAACATATTAGCTAGCATGCAACATGGCATAAAAAGGAGCATGTAAACATGCAATGCACATTAGGTTCACAACCCAAGCAACAAAGCAAGCAAGCACGCCATAACTATGCAAACTACTAGAGCATACAAGATGCAATCTAATCATGCAACATGCTAGCGATTTGACCAAGGGAATACATGGCACATGCAAGTGATTTCAAGCATGCAATACATGCAACCAAAGCATGCAATCATGGGATAATGTAACAACACTTGAATGGCATGCAAGGGATGGACTTACACTAATTGGACAGCCCTAAGTTAGGTCCAAAACAGTGGCCAAAAGTGCCCAAAAAGGAGGCCAAAATGCATGCAAACATGCAAGTCCACATGATCCAAACACTTAGGCATATCAAAGCAACTTTTAAGCACACTTAAAAGGGACAAACATGGATATATAATCAACATGCTAGGCACTGAAAACATGCTAGAAAAGGTGCCCAAACAAACAACTCATGCAAGTAAGGCATGCTAGAGGGGTCAAAGCTTAAGGCATACAAGAGGGATCACATGGTGGCTATACAAAGCAAGGCATGAATGACTCCAACGACTTAAAACAGTCCTTTAGCACACCAAATCATGCAAATAAGCTTCACAAAGCTTGGCCAAAACACAAAAGCATGGTAGTCTAAACACTATGCATATATTGAGGCAAATCAAGGCATTACAAGGTAGGTATGCTAAGCAAGCATGGTGTACCAAAACCAACTTAATACAAAGTTATATTATGGAAATATAAGCATAAAATACAGCCATGGCATAATCAACAAACATTCAAACATGATGCTCCCTCAAGAGGCCAAAATGGGTCCTTTTCAAGGACAACAAAGAGAGGGGTTGGCCCTCTCCTTCTTAGGACCTCAAGGCACCATCCTCACCTCTGAAATCCCTCAAGATTTCAGTGGTGAGGAGGCCCAAACACTAGGGTCCCGGAGCTCACACAAAATGGCACAAAACAAGGGCCAAACAAGCCTTTAGAGGGGTCAAACTTCCTCAAAGCTTAAAGCACTCTTAACAAACTATTTAGAGGCCTTAAAAATAGAACTTTTATGTATTAAACACTAAGCTTGAAAACAGTTCTAAGATGGTCAAAAATACAATGCAAAAGTGGGGTAAAATGGGGCTAGTGTCTTACCCTTGTAGACCACCTTCAAAAATAGTGGACCAGCAGCCCCTTGAGCTCCAAACCAGCTTCAAAGCTCCAAAAACAAGCCTCAAGAACCTCAGTTCCAAGAGGATGGTGTGATGGTAGGTGTTTATGCATAAAACTAAGCCTAAAATACACACAATGGCAAGAGAGGGAGAGGTATAGATATAGGTTAGATACACTAACTTAAACCCTAAAACCAGAGTCCTCTCCCTCTCTTCTCTAACTTCCCTAACCTTAAGACAAGGGAGAGAAGGCCTCCTCTCATAGAGGAGCCAATCTTGTAAAGCTTACAAGGTAAGCTAACAAGAGGGCCATCCCTGCATACACGTGTATGGAGGGGAAGCAAATGCAAGACAGCTGTGCTAAAAATATCTGCAAAAGCAGATGCACAGTAGTCGGCCGGCCAAAGATGTCATTTTGACAAAATTTACTACCGACCGGCAACATACATTGCCGATGGCATAAAACCCTGGCCGGTGGCCTATAGCCACGGCCGGTGATGTGTGGGGATGCCTCACAAGGCATTCCCTGCCCCTCCAAGGCAAAACACAAGTGCTTGGCACAAAACCAGACACTAAACAGTCAAGTTCGGAGATCCTGAGGCAAGGGGGCGCAGCCGAAACCTCCGGGAACTCCAAACGAACACAAACGAAGAGGATCACCGAGTGTTCAAATGGTGACGTCCAAGTCTTGAGGACGGTCAAAAATGGGGTGTCTACAGTTGCCCCTCTTTGACAGAACTCGAAAGTCATAACAATGACGGGAGTGAATGTCAAAGCCTAGAGACGACCCATTTTTGACAAGGCCGAAGACTTAGACAAACATGCAAGACAATTAAGGTATGCACCTGAAGGCAGGGGCAAAATGCAAGACAATGCACGAAGCCGAGCATAACTTATGATCATGCAAAGAAACTACAACGAAGCACACATGCGACAGTTTTAAGCTAGCGCACACCAAACTACACTACAATGCAGGAAGGATGTAAGGGAATTATGCAATTCTCGATACGTCTCACGCGGAGGATACAATACCTGTCCGGTCCGCCTGGTTCCACCAGCCGCAAATGAACCATACATACAATATCGTGCCTGTAAAGAAAACAAACTTAACAGGTATGATATTGTTAGCAATATGCATGACAATGCAAGAATGAATGCAAAATGATATGCAATATATACAAAACAATGTATGAATAATGCAAATGAAAATGCAATGCGATTGAAACAATGCAAACTATATGTAGAGCAATTGAATCATGATCCAATCATGAGCGATTCAAAACCACACGTATGTCAAATAGATTGATGGAGGTAACAAGTCCGTCTACCATAGAACGATCAACTGAACTATGAGTAATGTAGACAGACACAAGAACGAGTATTGGGTGGAATGACATAAGTGGGGTAACGACCCGCTGGGGAAAGAATGATGATCCTAATGCCGGATGCAAAATTACACTACAATGTAATATAAACAATGGATATGGCATGTAGCCAAACCAAATCTTGCCTAGGAAAGGCATGTACGCATACGATCCATGTCTAACACAGAAAAGGTGCCGCAACCCTCAAACCAACATACCAGCGTGGAATAGGCGCGTACACATGCAGAACTGTGTTTTAACGTGAAAAGTAAGGGCACATACCAGACCAAGCTAATCATGGAAAGGCGCAAGCCATAGGCGGAGGTGATGCAATGAATGCATGTGATGGCAATGGAAATGGATACAATGGATATGGCGCGCGGGCCAAACCAAATCTTGCCTAGGAAAGGCATGTACACAAACAAGCCTGCGGCTAACATAGAACGGTCCACTGAACTATGTTTTGACACGAGAAGTATGGGCACATACCAGACCAAGCTCGACATGGAAAGGCGCAAGCCATAGATGGAAGGTGATGCAATGGATGCATGCAAACTACAATGCAATACATATAATATGCAATGGAAATGGCACGCGGGCCAAACCAAATCTTGCCTTGGAAAGGCATGTACACAAACAAGCCGCGGCTAACATAGAACGGTCCACTGAACTATGTTTTGACACGAGAAATATGGGCACATACTAGACCAAGCTTGACATGGAAAGGCGCAAGCCATAGATGGAAGGTGATGTAATGGATGCATGCAAACTACAATGCAATACATATAATATGCATGACATATGCACTATATTCAATGATACATGACATATGCGGTGTTTACAATGCATGACATATGCAGTATTTACAATGATGCATGACATATGCATGTGCGTTGTTATTTTTTGTTTGTTAAAATGCATGATGCATGGAATGCACGACAACGCAAGTCGCTTGAAATGCATGACAATGCATGATCTTTCCTTAACGCGCGATGACGCGCGGCTATGAGATGCATGAAGATGTATGATTTTGAAATGCGAGACAATGCGCGGCTTTTGAGATGCACGACAATGCAACCGAGCGGGCTTAAGGTCTTGCCAGACCGCGCGTGTTTTTGGTCCCGCCGGACCGGTTTCGGGGCAATGCATGACAATGCAAGTGAATTTGAAATGCGCGACTAAGCGCGGCTTGAAATACATGACAATGTATGTATCTTCGAATGCGCGACGACGCGCGGCTTTAAGATGCCTGGCAATGCATGAATGGTGTGCGCCGAAGCAACGAAGGTCTTGCACCTGCCGAGGATTTAAGGTCTCCTAGAGCATGATGCATGACAATGCAGACTGTGCGCGTTAAAACGCGCGTGTGTGTGCATGACGATGCAAGGGACGATGTGTGCTACAGTGCATATTGACATGCGAACACCATCCTAGCGTGTTTAAGGTCTTGCCAGACCGCGGGCGTGTTTAAGGTCTTGCCAGACCGATTTTGGGCACAAGACAGTGAGGTGCGCGAAATAGCGCGATGCGATGCATGCCAAATGCAATGAGGTGCGCAAAATAACGTGATGAGATGCATGCCAAATGCGATGAACTGTGCACCTTAATGCACCGAAGGTCTTGCACCTCCCGAGGATTTAAGGTCTCCTAGATCGTGATACTCAAAAAAAGATGCGAATGAGGTGCGCAAAATAGTGCGAACAATGAGTGTATGCCAAATGCAATAAGACGCGCGAAACGGCATGATGCGTTGGACAACGCGAATGAAATGCGATGCGCGAGATAGCGCAATGCGCTAAATGGCGTAATTGAATGCATGCCAAATGCACATGGGGGCAACTTTTGAATCTTGAAAAAGGCAAAAGGATACAAAAGGATACAACATTGCATGAATTCGAGTGCCATGCACAGAAGACACGGTCCGAGGTCAAAACGGAGGCCGGTTGAGCGTCGGAGATGCACTTTTCTTGCACTTTCTTGAGCTATGAAGACCAAAAACTACACATATGGCCTGAACAAGGCTGTAGGAAGATCACCGGCCGGACTAGGAAGCCACCGGCTGTCCATCGGCTGCCAAAAAGTTCTATCGGCACAATATTCTGCCGACCGGCAAAATATATTGCCGACCGGCCAAAAGTGCCTGAATCGGGGGCAGACTTGACATTTCACCTCGGGTCTTTTAAAATAGGGTTCCAAACCCTATTTCTTCACTTCCCCTTGGCCGAAATTTCACACACTCTCTCTCTAGAGCATTTTCCCCTCCTCGTTTCCTCGTTTTCTTCACGTTTTACGCCCGTTTCGTCGTCGGATTCGCGATTCCCTTCGCGTTTCGGACATTTTCAACCGATTAAAACTTCGTTTCGGTACATCCTTTGCTATTTCCGCCTTTTGGGGCTTGTTCCCCTCGAGTTTCTCTCGAGTTTCGTGCCTTTTTCCTATTCCGGCTTTTCCGACCATTTTCCACCCTCTCGGGGTTGACTTTTTGTTGACTCTTCGCATTCTTG
Organism: Camellia granthamiana; assembly: GCA_036172215.1. NCBI lineage: Eukaryota > Viridiplantae > Streptophyta > Magnoliopsida > Ericales > Theaceae > Camellia > Camellia granthamiana. Next base: position 59,613,014 of record CM069903.1, on the reverse strand, counting down.
CCCGGTTTTCCTTCTTCCGGCTATTTTCTCATCACTCTTGACATGGCCGACGATATTCCACGCGGTGGGACTCCCCCGGATCACGAGGTGGATCCTGGGGCCAAGCTCCTTCCTTTGAGCGAGCGCCCGTTCGACCCGGCGACCTACCGGCCGGCGATCCATATCTTGCCCCCCGATGGACTTCGCTAGTTTCGGAGTTTTGACAGGGCGCTGGATCCCGAGCTTCTACTACGTGAGCCTGCCTCTCACCTATCCTTCGGCGCTTCCGAGGTAACATTTTTTCTCTGTTTTACTTTCTGCAATGTAGAACTTTTAACTGTCAACCGCCATAGTTGATTACATTCTTTAATTGCTTTAGCTCAGATGCTCTGATACACTGTGTATTGTAGTTGATCGCAAACACACTTGCAACTGATATCTTTTTAAGACCGACACATGCACACACACTGCACTAGCCTTAATCACCCAAACACACGGCACAAATCGTATTTCACTGCAAACTCACCAACACCCGGTATCTGTTTGAATCTGAAAAACTTGCACGCATGCTAAATTTGCACTGAACCACGCAAACACGCTGACGCATCACACGTTGTAGTTCACTGTAAACACACCGGCACTCGGTATCTGTTTGAATCTGAAAACACGCACACATGCTGTATTTATCTCAATTCTTCATGCGCTACAAAACTGGTGTATTTAGCATTGCTTCGCAACTGTGTTCTTGAAAACAGGGGGATTCCCATACCGTCCGCGGGTATGGGAACATCGCCGCTCGAGACTGGTATGCAGAGCTACCCGAGGCGGTTCGCCACATTGTGGACCAGGCCGGTTTTGGCGCGTTCTGCAGGGGGCTATCCCGGCTTACTACATGCAGGCCTCTTCTCGCTGCTCTAGCGGAGAGGTGGTGGGACACCACTGACTCATTCCATCTTTCTGCTACGGGAGACATGACGATGACTCCCTATCATTTCTCGATGCTCACAGGCATCGGGGTAGGGGGTGATCCGATCCCCTTTGACATTGATATGGACGAGTGGACCGCTGCTCAGATCTACCTGCTTGGCGCGACGCCGCCTCTCGTCCGTCCAGGCTTCGTCCGATATTCCTGGTTTGAGGTGCAGTTCAGGGTCCAGCCCGCGTTAGGGGAGGAGGCTCCGATGACTGAGGAGGCTGTGGAGCAGTATGCACGCGGCTTTCTGATGTTTCTCCTGGGGACTACCCTTTTCGCCGACTGGGCGAACACTGTGCCCCTCTGCCTGCTCAGCGCACTGGTGGACGTCAGGCAGATCTTACATTACGACTGGGGTGGCGCCGCTCTGGCCACCCTTTACGGATATATGAGCTCAGTCTCCCGTGGCAGCGGGCAGTTGCTTGGAGGCTACTGGTGGGCTTGGGAGGTACGTCTTCTCCTTTGCTTTACATTTGTGCTCTACATTTTCTGTACTCTGTACTATACTCCGTACACTGCACATACTGTAGTCTGCTTTACACTAACTGTATACTGCACACACGGCACACATATATTCTGCTTCTCACTGACTGTGCACTGCACACACTGTACACTCTGCACAATACACTGCACAACACACGGCTCTGCCATTTCTGCTTTATTCTTCATTCTGTTTTATCTGATAAGCATACTGGTATTTGCTCTACAGCTGTGGGTCTATGCCTACTTTCCCCGACTAGAGCCAGTGCCGGACACGGAGACTCCTCTGGTCGTCCCTTTCTCGCGCCGCTTCAACGAGAGATGCATGCGGAGGCCCCGAGAGACATTTAGCTTCTTCCACCGCTTCTTCGACACTATCACCCCTGCTGAGGTATGTTTTACTTGCAGTTCATTTAAGCTTCGTCTTTCCACTGCATGTTTCAATAACAGTAGATAACAAACTGTATTTCAATTCCAGATCACCTGGCAGCCGTGGGCTCCACTGCCAGCGACGATTCGGGATCGGTTTGCCGGTTCTAAGGAGACCTCGCGTTTCTGGATTCTGCTGGAGGGCCCGGTCTGTCGGGCCTGGTACCTGGGTGAGCGTTTCTTGCGTCAGACCCTGGGTTTACCGTAGCAGATAGTCCTGGTGCACCCTCCTGAGCATATGAGGGATACCGAGAGATTCACCGCCGAGCAGATGATCAACTATACGATCGGCTGGGAGGCAGACGGCTTCAGAGGCGAGGGCGATTACTTGGAGTACGTCCGGACCTTCATCATGCGACCTCTGAGCGGCGGCCACCGAGCGGAGAGATAGAGGCCTACGGTGCCAGCAGCTGGAGCGAGAGCAGGGGCTGGAGGGGGAATGTCGAGGAGAGCTCGAGTCCGTGGCAGGGGCGGAGTTCAGAGAGGACGGGGGACCGGTTGGCCTGCTCTGCCCACTTCACTAGCATACAGAGGGCAGGGTGGGGCGACCTACCAGTGTAACACGTCCGCGAGGGGGACCTCGCGCTACAGCTCGGACTCCCTTTTGTTGTCACGGTTCTAAATCTGAACCAAAGAGTCCAAATCCGGCAAATCGTTTGAGAAAACAGATTTTTGAAAAGTAGTGCCAAACATGGACTGCTTTGCCAGATTACAGAGTTGCCACCTAAATATTTTAAAATGGGAAATTTAGGAAACCCTGACTCGGTGCCGAAGGCCACATGTCCGTCATCACCAAAGTGGTCTTGGCTCGGGAGCTTGGGTACGATCGGGGAAGGTCAGCTATGAGCACCCCCTTTCGCCCGGTCCGAAGACCGGCCTCTACTAACCGTGATATCCGATTTTGAAAACATTACATGCTCTTATTCCAATTATTAGCCTAGAATTACTATGTTATGCGCGCAGCAAACAAGTATAGACTAGATTGCCTAATTTGGAAATAAACATTGCATATCCGTTGGTTTTGAAAATGCATTGGAATTTGCTACTCGCAAGTAGGCTAAAACACGGATTTCAACGAGTTTTCCCAACTCAGGCAATCCAACCTCCACCCACAGGCATTCAAGCAGTTTATCTCATATAAGCACTTAGCCGCATGGTAAGCATACTGTCATGTTAGCATTCACACGCATGTGGTATGCTAAAGCAAAAATACTTACATCGTACTCCGTGCCAAAACAATAAATTAGTTAGCAAACATGCATGCCCTAGTTCATGTTAGAGTGTCTAATGCATCGCATACAATCATGTAATTAGGATAGGCTCGGCTAACCCTAAAAATGGCATGTGAAATGCACTTTATTCGATGCACGTATTCAATTTGGAATTTGAAAATACAATGCAGTTTGTATGATGTGCCGAGCCCGATGCATGTTTAGACAAATGCATGGATGCACGCATGCATAGCATAAGGTATGCTAAAATAGATGTGCCCTAATCTACCATCATAAGCAGGTAAATAAAAGGGTAGAAAGAAATGGGGGTTGGAAGACATACACCCACACACCCACACTTATTACAATTATGCCCTCACTCGGAGGGACCAAAAGAATAATACAAATAATTAACTACGCAAGCTAATTAAATATTACAAATTCACTAAATCAATTAACAAATTAACTAAGTTAATTAAAGCAGTAAATGCCTCGGGAAGAGGGCAAGATGCATCGCGCGCCCGGGACCCACTCGGAATCACACTGCCATGCATGGTTGCCTCTGTTTTCCCTGCTTTCCTCCTCTGAAGACTGCCAAAACTTCAGGAATACTTCCCTGGACACTGGAGATCACCACCGGCTGGGGTAGAACACCACCGGCTGAAGGATGTGGCTACCGGCACTGAATTCATCCATCGGCTGCCAGTAGACTGCCGGTCGGCACTAAACAGTGCCGGTCGGCACAAAATGCCTGCAGAACCTGCAACTCACAGCAGCAGGGGACACAACTTGCATGGCAATGTAATTCAAAGCATGTATGCACCAAACACACTCCTTATCATGTTTTTGACTCAAAGGAAGATGTGCCTCGGTTCTCGAACCACCAATCACGCATTTCCATGCATGACGGCCCAAAGAACCAAGAGTGCAACTTCTATTTCAAATGCATGCAAAGCAAACAAACACATAAGGGTGCCAAACCTCCATCATGACTTGGTCAAGAGGCTTAGCATGCATGCCAATATGATGCAATCCTAGACATGTCAACTAGTATGCAAAATGGACAATGCAAGGCACTTATGCAAACATGCAAGTAAGCATACAAGACAAGCATGCAAACCAAGCAATGGGGTGGGCTTAAACATGGATTAGGCAGCCCCAAATAGGCCTAAAACTATTGGCCAAAATGCTAAAGAGGTGAAGTCACAATGCATGCAAACATGCAACCATACATGCTCCAACACTTAGGCACAAACATGGCAACTCTTAAGCACACTCAAAGAGACCAAACATAGACAATGAGCATGCATAGAAAGCTCTGAAAATCATGCAAAACATGGTGCCAAATCATGCAACAAAGCAAGTCAAACATGCAACAAATGGCCCAAGTACTTAAGGTTCACCAATGAGGCTTTGAACTACACATAGTACAACCACACATGGCAATACTTAACCAACTAAAAACAGAGTTTTAACACATAAAACTAAACCCAAAAGACTACTTAGATGGCATCTAAGAGGCTTGAAATCAAAGGCATGCAACATGACCAAAACATGAGGCATACAACACATGCTTTTAAAGCATTAAAGAGGCTACTAAGGCAAGCATACAAGCACACCAAAGGGACTGAAATAGCATGCTAGATGGTTCCAAACCATCAAAATGATGCAAGCAAGGCATGCTACACCCTCATGCTCTTAAGGCCAACAAGCCAAATGCAAAGGAGCTATGTAATGCAAGTCATGGCCGACCAAAATAAGCATGGACAGACCTAAAGCATGGCAAAATAAGCATATACACTTCATGGATCTAGGCCTAAAACATGCTAGAAATAAAGGCATACAACCTAGGCATGTTAAGGGACTATTAAGGCATTACAAAGCAACTATGCAAAGCATGCAAGGAGTGCTAAAACCAACACTTAGCAATGTCATATTAGGGCATAATAAACATAAAATGTAGCCAAGACATGCTCAACAAACAATCAAACACTATGCTCTCTCAAGAGGCCAAAACTTGCCCTTTTCAAGGACATCAAGGAGAGGGGGTGGCCCTCTCCTTCTTGGGACCTCAAGGCACCATCTTCACCACTAAAATCCCTCAAGATTTCAGTGGTGAAGAGGCCCAAGCACCAAGGTCTCGGATCTCTCACAAAATAGCACCAAAAGTGGCCTTTTCAAGGCCTAAGGGTGGTCAAACCCACCCAAACCACCAAGCACTCTCAATAAACAATAAAGAGGCTTAAAAAACAGAACTTTTATGTATTGAACACCTAGCACAAAAACAGTTCAAAGATGGGTAAAAAAGGAGTGCAAGAATGGGGTAAATAAAGCAAGTTTCTCACCCTTGTTGACCCTCTTCACAAATGTTGACTTTGTTGCTTCCTTGAGCTCCAAACCAGTCAAGAACAGCAAGAATAACCTCTTGGGACCTCAGTAGCCAAGGGAAGGTGAAGCACTAGGTGTTGATGTGCAATAGTAAGACACAAACACCTAGTCACACAAACAAGAGAGAAAAAGAGAGATAGAATAGATATAGGATTCAAACCCTAAAACCAGAGCTTCTTCTCACCTTTCTAACCAAAACTTTTCTAACCCTAATGCCAAGAGAGAAGGCCTTCTCTTATAGGCAACCCTCTTGTAAAGCTTGTCAAACAAGCTTACAAGGAGGGCATCCCTCCATACACGTGTATGGAGGGGAAACAAATGCAAGACAGCTGCCTTAAAATATCTCATAAAGCAACTGCACAGTAGTCGGCAGGGCAAATTTGTCATTTTGACAAATTTGATTGCCGACCGGCACAAAAAAGTGCCGACCGGCACAACAAAGTGCCGATGGAAACTACAGCCAGCCGGTGGCCTCTAGCCACAGTCGGTGGTGTGTGGGGATGCCTCACAAAGCATTCCCTGCCCCTCTAGGGAAAAACACAGGTGTTTGGTGCAAAACCAGACACAAAACGGTCGAGTTCGGAGGTCCTGAGGCAAGGCGCGCGTAGCCGAGAACTCCGGGAACTCCAAACGAACACAAACATGGATAATCACCGAGTGTTCAAGCGGTGACGTCCAAGTCTCGAGGACGGTCAAAAATGGGGTGTCTACAACCAGATTCCCTTTGCTCCTCCACCGGCTGATCACGAGTTAGTCGGTTTCCACGACTTACCCCCGATATGTATTACTGCATTCTTCATTTTGCATTGCCATTTCATTTCAATTTGTTTGATATTCCGCAGAATATTGATGCTGCTAATACTTTTGTAGGCGTCCTCCGAGTACACCCGGCAGTCCCTGGAGCTGAATGCCTCCATGATGGGGATGTTGCAGCGGACCTTCGACCTCCTGGCCCTCTACAGTATTCTGGTATGTTCTTCTGACCACAGTCTTAAACCATACATAAACTGCTTCTCATACAATCTGATGCGCTACACAAAACCAGATAAACTGCTCACGGCATTTACATACTTGTACTCATACACTGCATTCTATACTGATTTACTGCTCATGGCATCCATACACTGTACTCATCTGCTGTATTCTGCACTGATTTACTGCTCACGGCATCCATACACTACGCTCATACACTACATTCTGTACTGATTTACTGCTCACAGTATTCTAATGTATTCGCCTTTCATGCTTTTTCAGCCTCCCTTCCAGATTCCTCCAGTGGGTAGCACTCCAGCTGGGCCTTCTGTTTCCACCCGGGACGGCAGGGCATACCCCCGCACCAGAGGGGGGCGTACTCATGTCGGGAGTAGCTCACGGGCTCCAGCCCCAGACGATGAGTTGGAGGCAGAGGCGGAGTCATCTGAGGAGGAGACCGGGGACAGCTCGGGCTCAAGCTCAGACGGTGATGCTCCTGGACTTCTGCCCAGGAAGAGGCCGAGGACAGATCCCCAGGCGTGAGACCATTGATGCTGCTTCAGATTTTTGTTGCTTTTTCCTTCTTTTTGTACTTTTTCTCTTTTGGTAGTTGGATTACCTTGTACTGCCGCAGGCAGGTTTTTGTTCCCGAAACTTTGTACTTGAAAAAGATTATATGGAATGAAACAAACTTTTGGTCTAAAAAAAGAGTGTTATATCCGTATATTTCATACTTTGCACTACATTACATCATATTACACCTCAAATGCAAATGAAATCGATCTGGAGTGCCTTGGACAATGGCATGTAGAGAGCATGGAAAACCCTGCGCCCTCGGGGCAGGTACTTTGAAGGTTGAGTATTCTTGCTAGACGCACTGGCGAACGGGTCGGCAAGTGCCGCCTTGGATTTCTGATCCTTCTCGGGTACATGGTTGGGAACGGGAGGAGCTGTTCTGGCATGACGGGGCCTATCCCGACTTTCTGACTGACTTGAACTACCCTCAGGTGGAGTGGGGAAAACATCATCCACGATCTTGGTCAGGACTGCGGATACTTGCTGTTTACTCATCCCCCCGACTTTCAAAGCCTCGACTGCCCACAGCAGTTGTTCAACAGGGTCGGCATCTACCTTCACTTTGTCTTTACCTATGGCCTCAGCCCGATCAAGGGTTTGGATTGGTGCTGATACGTCATTGTTACAACTTGAGACCACCTCTGGTTGGTTAAGCTCAATCACAATCCGTCCCAGTAGCGGGGGCTCCTGGGGTATAAAACTCCCAGCATATGGTGCGGCTGGTGGTGAAGCTGACATCCCGAAAGCGAGATCCACCACGGACCTCTGGAGATCGCCTATCATCCCCATTAACTCGAATGTGGTGGGCTCACGAGCCTGATACAGCTGGGGAGTCCAGACCGGGTGCGCAACAGGTGACCTGGGTGGATGCGGCACATCAACATTGGTCTCGCTTTGCAGGGTGATTTCTTGATCTAATGCGGCTGTCATAACCATAATCTCCTCCGAATTTTGCGTCATCATAAGTCCTGCCTCGGCAAGGAGAAACACTAGCTATTCTGGACCAACTCTCTGAACTGAAAGGAAAGAAATGCAGCATTTCAGTCTAAACGGATCAAACGCGGGCGCAGCCAAACACTGTACTCTACTACTGATCGCTGTTTCCCAGAATTACTGTCCCAAAACACTGAATTGGATACCCACAAACATAACTGATTTCGTCAAATATTGACACTGGTGCCCTCGGGCCTGATACTCAACCTTTGCAAATTGATATGTGTGTTCCTGTAGAGATACACTCTAAAAGCACATAGCAAGTAAATAAGAACCAATACACCCTTATGTTGGGGTAGGGTTTCCCTGTCCTATTTTGTCAGGAGCTAGGGTTTCACTACGCACGTAGCGGTTTCAAACAACCTAACATCGGGTAAGCAACCTGTCCTAGTTTGGAATGGTCACTATGGATTCCGAATATGCACTAGGTCGAATGGTCGAAAAGGGTGCCCCGGTAAAACCGGGGTTTGTGTTCCCATACTGTCAGAGCCCATAACCGGTCAGCCTTATGGTCATGCCTTGACAAGACAAGCCTCCGGCAAACCGTTCAGGAATGGCAGATGGCAAACACGGTGTCCTAGGCACACCAATGCACATGCAATGCAAAGAAACACATAAGTGAAATCAAAACAGGATATCACGAGTTTCGAGTCAAGCTCTCTAAACTCCCCAGCAGAGTCGCCAGAAACTGTAGACGTCCCCGAACGCCCCGGGAGGATGAATCCCGTTCTGTTCGTTTGTGGGTCTACTACAATTCGGACTCAAATTGTCACGGTTCTTAATCTGAACCAAAGAGTCCAAATCCGGAAAATCATTTTGAGAAAACAGATTTTGAAAGAAGTGCCAAACATGGACTGCTTTGCCAGATACAGAGTCGCCACTTAAATATTTTTTAATGGGGGAATTTAGGAAACCCTGACTCGGTGCCAAAGGCCATGTGTCCGTCATCACCAAAGTTGCCTCGGCTCGGGAACTTGGGTACGATCGGGAAGGTCAGCCATGAGCACCCCCTCTCGCCCGATCCGAAGATCGGCCTCTACTAACCATGATATCCATTTTTGAAAACGTTATGTGTTCTTATTCCGGTTATTAGCCTAGAATTACTATGTTATGCGCACAGCAAACAAGTATAGACTAGATCGCCTAATTTGGAAATAAGGCATTGCATATCCGTTTGTTTTGAAAATGTTTTTGGAATTTGCTACTCGCAAGTAGGCTAAAACACGGATTTCAATGAGCTATTCCAACTCAAACAATCCAACCTTCACCCACAGGCATTCAGGTAGTTTATAGCACATAAGCATCTAGCCACATGGTAAGCATGCTATCATGTTAACATTCACACGCATGCGATATGCTAAAGCATAAAGATACTTACATTGTACTCCGTGCCAAAACAGTAAACTGGTTAGCAAACATGCGTGATCCTAGTCCATGTTAAGTGGCTAATGCATCGCATACAAAATGTCATTTAGATAGGCTCGGCTAACCCTAAAATGGCATGTGGAATACAATCATTTGATGCACGTATTCAAGTTAGATTTGAAATACTAATGCAGTTAGCATGATGCGCCGAGCCCGGTGTATGCAAGACAAATGAATGGATGCATGCATGCATAGCATAAGGTATGCTAAAATAAACATGTCCTAATACTAACCATCAAAACAGGTAAGTAAAAGGGAGAAAGAGGTGGGGTTGGAAGACATGCACACACACACCCACACTTATTACAGATTTACCCTCGCTCGGAGGGACCAAATAATAATACAATTCGAATAATGAATTAACTATCCTAGCTAATTAATTATTACAGACCAAACTAAACTAATTAAGCAAATTAATTAGTCTAAGAAAGTAATAAATAGCAACCTCGGGGAGATGGCTCGATGCAACGCATGCTCGGTTTCGCTCGGAAAGCCACTGCCATGCATAGTCTGCCTCTGTTTTCCCTGCTCTGCCCCTCTGAAGACTACCAAAGTCTCAGAGATGCTTCTCTGAACACTGGGGATCACCACCGGCTGAGGAGGATTTCCACCGGCCGCCAAATATGATCATCGGCTGCTGATTTAATTATCGGCCACTGATGGACGGCCGATCGGCACTATATGTTGCCGGTCGGCCAAAAATGCCTGCTGAACCTGCAACTTACAGCAGCAGAGGACAAGGCATAGCATGGCAATACAATCTAAGCAATGTATGCACCAACCAAGCTCCTTATCATGTGTACAACTCAAAGGGGCATGGTCCTTGGTTCTCGGACCACCAATTGCGCATTTCAATCCGTGATGGCCCAAGAGAACCAAGTGTGCATCTTTCATTTCAAATGTGATGCAATACCCATAATCACATAGGAGGGCCAACCTTTATCACACTCACTTCAAGAGGCCAAGCATGCGCATTGATGCAATGCAATCCTAAACATATTAGCTAGCATGCAACATGGCATAAAAAGGAGCATGTAAACATGCAATGCACATTAGGTTCACAACCCAAGCAACAAAGCAAGCAAGCACGCCATAACTATGCAAACTACTAGAGCATACAAGATGCAATCTAATCATGCAACATGCTAGCAATTTGACCAAGGGAATACATGGCACATGCAAGTGATTTCAAGCATGTAATACATGCAACCAAAGCATGCAATCATGGGATAATGTAACAACACTTGAATGGCATGCAAGGGATGGACTTACACTAATTGGACAGCCCTAAGTTAGGTCCAAAACAGTGGCCAAAAGTGCCCAAAAAGGAGGCCAAAATGCATGCAAACATGCAAGTCCACATGATCCAACACTTAGGCATATCAAAGCAACTTTTAAGCACACTTAAAAGGGACAAACATGGATATATAATCAACATGCTAGAAAAGGTGCCCAAACAAACAACTCATGCAAGTAAGGCATGCTAGAGGGGTCAAAGCTTAATGCATACAAGAGGGATCACATGGTGGCTATACAAAGCAAGGCATGAATGACTCCAACGACTTAAAATGGTCCTTTAGCACACCAAATCATGCAAATAAGCTTCACAAAGCTTGGCCAAAACACAAAAGCATGGTAGTCTAAACGCTATGCATATATTGAGGCAAATCAAGGCATTACAAGGTAGGTATGCTAAGCAAGCATGGTGTACCAAAACCAACTTAATACAAAGTTATATTATGGCAATATAAGCATAAAATACAGCCATGGCATAATCAACAAACATTCAAACATTATGCTCCCTCAAGAGGCCAAAATGGGTCCTTTTCAAGGACAACAAGGAGAGGGGTTGGCCCTCTCCTTCTTAGGACCTCAAGGCACCATCCTCACCTCTAAAATCCCTCAAGATTTCAGTGGTGAGGAGGCCCAAACACTAGGGTCCCGGAGCTCACACAAAATGGCACAAAACAAGGGCCAAACAAGCCTTTAGAGGGGTCAAACTTCCTCAAAGCTTAAAGCACTCTTAACAAACTATTTAGAGGCCTTAAAAATAGAACTTTTATGTATTAAACACTAAGCTTGAAAACGGTTCTAAGATGGTCAAAAATACAATGCAAAAGTGTGGTAAAATGGGGCTAGTGTCTTACCCTTGTAGACCACCTTCAAAAATAGTGGACCAGCAGCCCCTTGAGCTCCAAACCAGCTTCAAAGCTCCAAAAAAAAGCCTCAAGAACCTCAGTTCCAAGAGGATGGTGTGATGGTAGGTGTTTATGCACAAAACTAAGCCTAAAATACACACAATGGCAAGAGAGGGAGAGGTATAGATATAGGTTAGATACACTAACTTAAACCCTAAAACCAAAGTCCTCTCCCTCTCTTCTCTAACTTCTCTAACCTTAAGACAAGGGAGAGAAGGCCTCCTCTCATAGAGGAGCCAATCTTGTAAAGCTTACAAGGTAAGCTAACAAGAGGGCCATCCCTCCATACACGTGTATGGAGGGGAAGCAAATGCAAGACAGCTGTCCTAAAAATATCTGCAAAAGCAGATGCACAGTAGTCGGCCGGCCAAAGATGTCATTTTGACAAAATTTACTGCCGACCGGCAACATACATTGCCGATGGCATAAAACCCTGGCCGGTGGCCTCTAGCCACGGCCGGTGATGTGTGGGGATGCCTCACAAGGCATTCCCTGCCCCTCCAAGGCAAAACACAAGTGCTTGGCACAAAACCAGACACTAAATAGTCAAGTTCGGAGATCCTGAGGCAAGGGGCGCAGCCGAAACCTCCGGGAACTCCAAACGAACACAAACGAAGAGGATCACCGAGTATTCAAATGGTGACGTCCAAGTCTTGAGGACGGTCAAAAATGGGGTGTCTACACTCCCCCTAAACCGTAGAGTACATCCCCTATCTCCTCCTACACACGCAATGTATATATACATAGGTCATATACGCAATCAATCAATACATAACGTTAATGTATTCTATCAACCGTCAAACTCTATGACATGTCCACTTGATTAGTTTTAGTTTGCCTAATCATCATGCATTGTCTACAACAATCCAAAACTACCCTCCACCGGTAGCCCAAGCAATTATTTCTAAACAGATAATAAAAGCTCCAACAGATATAATATCAATGTTTTCAAAAGTGAGTGATTAGCAAAATCCAACTCCACCATTTCACAATATAATGAGCCTATTTCATTATTTCCAACTCAATCTCAGAAATCACAACCTTTCCAAATTAATTATACCAATTAATTTATACAACAAATTAGGGCCTTTTTCCCCAACTCTCAATATTAACCCAAGGGTTCAAATATCAACAACCAACCTTAATATCATTATTTTAAAACCCAAAATATACATTTTAGACTCAAAACAATAAAACCCCTTTTTAACATTTTGAAACCCTAAGTCCCAAAATCATCCAACTTCAACACTTTATCAAAGCAACCAAAAATCTATGTCAAAGACCATAAGAGTAAGTAGGAATCCCTACCTCAAATTTCGGAGCCCAAGGAAAGAAGAAGACCAAACTCAAAGTGCTCCAAATTCCAAACTTTTCGGATCAAAACGACGCCCTCAACGATCAACACAACTTTTACAAAGGCCGAAGGAAAGGAAAGCACTCTAACTAGATCAAACCCTAGAGAGAAGGGAGTTTTTAGAAAGAGGGGCTCTCAAAATATCTTTTTAGAGAGTAAGAGAGAGAGAGATAAAGTAAAAAGTGATTCAAAAACGCCTAGCTGCTAACTGATATACGACATTCCCGCTCAAGCGGAAAACACAACGGTCGAGCGTCAAGAACAAAAAAACTAGGTCCGCTCGAGCGCAATAAGACCCGTTCGAGCGCCAAGACACATGAATAAAGTACATCCGCTCGAGCGTGAAAACCAGTCCGCTCGAGTGTAGATTTCCCCCTCCCAGAACTTACACCTGAAATGTACTACCCGCTCGAGCGCCAACAAGACCGCTCGAGCGCGACCCGCTCGAGCGCAGGAAATCCGCTCGAGCGTAAAAAACATGCTTGCAGAAGTTTTGCAGAGCATCCAAAATACTGGGAGTGTGCAATATCCGCTCGAGCGCTCCAAGACCCGCTCGAGCGGAACGACCAAAAACACAACAACAAGGTTTTGGACCAAGGCTCAACCCACCTGCTCGAAACAAGCCCAACACATCCTAAAACTCAAAGAAATGAAATTAAAGGATAGCAATAAGATTGATACAACCACCAACTCCACGGAACCAAAGTCCGGAATACCACAAATACAGCAAGGGAATACCGGGACCGCTATATTCAATTCTCTCCATCTTATAGAGTGAATTTACTCTTCTCTCTCTTTGTGTCTTCCTATTTGGAATTTTCTTTCTACCTCTTCTACTTAAACGAAACATTTGACTTGTTATTGTGCTAAGATGAGTGAGGACGTTAACGACACGGAGGACTTCATTAACATCATGTTGGATGAAAAGCAAAATCAGCTGCTACAAATGGGAGTGATGCTAAGTACGGAAAATATGATAATGAATGCAGGTATCGTGGTTGTAGGATTGTTTGGGATAAACATTGAGATCTCTCTCTTTTCTAGTTCAACCATAAACTTCTGGAAACTACTATTGGTACCGTAAGAGGTTGTGTGGCTTTGTATTTGATTGCTGTAGGGTTGGGAAGGGAAAAAAAAAAGGCTTGTTGTGGGTGGTTAATTTTATCTCATATGATTAGTATGTCAGGAATCGAAACACTTGTAATTGAATTTTCATTGATTAAAAAGATTCTTGCTACAGACATGAAAAGAATTTACAGTTTATGTTACCTACTGAAAATACATCTATTTGATATGTATATATTCAAAAGTCGAGTTTCTTTTGCTCTTTAAGGCAAGTTTTGAAAAGTTAGTTTGAGGTGGTGTTCTCTGAGCTGTAACTGATTGAATAATAAAGATGCTCATGATTTGTGTTTGAGTTTATTTATTTACATTATCCTAAATTTAAGGGTTAATTACTAGCTCCCATTAAATGAAATTAATTAACTCCTCAACTGTCTATATTGCCCTCGTTAAATATCTTATCTTCTCTTAAGTTCTCTCTCTAATATTTTTGAAGAGAATCTCTCTCTCTCTCTCTCTCTCTCTCTCCCATTTCTAAAGCCTCACACCACTACCACACATCGCCACTGCTGCCACTGTCTATTATCCACTGCTGGAAATCTGACTTTTAGAGGAGTTTAAAAAACGCCGCTATAGCTATCAAAAACGCCGCTAATTCTTTTTGCAACGTTTAATACTAAACGTCGAAGATGCGGCCGTCGCTGTATCTTTATGGCGCTTTAAAAGCGTCGTTAGATTAGTATAGGCGGCGTTTCTAAAAACGCCGCTAAATGGTTACATAATCATAAAATGACGTCACCCCGGTATTTTGGGACGTTTTAAAAACGCCATAATAGCTTTTTTCTATTTTAAAAATATAACCGTTGGACTATACTATAGTGGCGTTTTGAAAAAACGTCGTTATAGCTTCATTTTTTTTTTCTTTTGTGAAATTATACTACTTCTATGAGTTTTAACTAAAAAAATACCTATAATAAAGCTGAAAAATAACAATAATATGCATTTTTTCTTCTTATTTTTATGTTTTTCAAAATACACCATAAGGATACTGATTGATTGAATACAAGAGCTTTATGCTAATGCTCAAATTTAGTAAATTAGAGGTAGAAACAACAAAGAGAACACAATCCACAAAAGATGGGTCAAAAATAAACACAAATCTACATCACCAGTAGTTTACTATTTCTAATTCAACACACAAGATACATGATACATGATACTCTTTCCAAACTCAAGACAATGTAATCAACATACATAATACTCTATCAGATTCCAAACTTTTACAAACTAATAAGGTACGAATTGGTGAAGTTCTAGATTATTCTTCATTGTATCACAGCACCACATGGTTCAACCTTCAATTAATAGGAGTAGCTTTAAAGCAAGTTGCGAAACATATCACTACCACACAGAATCTATTAAGTTCGTGACATTCCATCTAATGTAACACAAAAAACCTTCAGCATCCAAATTATTGTTCTAATGTTCAACACTAGAATGGAATGAGAAAATAAAACAAATAACAAAAACACAGAATCAATCAGGACAATCACAATAGAGTCTTAATTAATGGACAAGAAATGTAAACCTGAGGATAAAAGAACAACATACCTGTAAGAGAATTGATTTTAAGTCAAACTAACAAGTAAAATTGGTGCATTGTTGTGTTGAGCTAAGTGAAGCGAACTATGATAGTGATGATAACAAATGACATTTAGTTATCTTGATGAGGTATGCTTTTATATCCTAATAATAAATAGAGGAAGAGCTATGCAGTAGAGTCATATTACTAATTACAGTGAAGACAGACAATAAGAAGATGCCCATGAAGAGCTCTGCAGTAGAGTCCTTGAAATAAAATAAAATAAATACACTTGAAGTTTTCCTCAAAAAACTTTAAATGCCATTATTTCAATAACAATATATTATATCATTTTCCATAGAACTCAGAGATTCCCTCTAGAAAAACTAAAAACAGAGTGATTAACAAAACTAGACAGTTAATTTGAATGTTATTTTGGGGTGTGGTTTTAATTTGCAAGTTCTAGCAGTGTAATTTAATTTATCCAGCTAGTTGTTCTTGCTGTTGGTTGGTAACTGTGTGTATAGATTTTGATGGGTTAGGGTTTGGGGCATGCCTCTTGTAATCTTGTAAATTCTTTGTCTTTAATTTATGACTTATTCACCCGAAAAAAAAAAAACAGAGAGAACTAAATTTATCACACAAAACCATTATCGAAGAACAACTAGGTAATAAAACATGCAAGATCGATTGATCATATTCTTTCCTCTGAATAGAACTTTTGAGTCCACAAGCTTTCACATATCAAATTCACTTCATAAGGACAAGTTTAATCTAAATCTGAGTTTATAACATTGAATGTGGGTAACTAATTTCCTAATAAGAGAATACGTACAATAAGGTACTAGATATAGTATTTAAAATTTGTACGGCACCTATAGAAGGATACGGATACGGTGGAGATAAAGGAAAAAATTATATTTTTTCTATATTTATATCTGCAATGTAAATGAATATTACATCCATAAACAATTAAAAATATTTTTATGTTCTATGCATAACATATCAGCTAATAATGTTACATAACAAAGACTAAAAGCATCACTAGAAGTTGTAGAAGGGGAGTGGAAATACCTGTGGAAACTGATAATTTCGAAGCGTTGAAACATCAGCAATCCGCTTTACTGTACGACTCCCCAGGTCAGATGAAAATTCCTGCCAAAAGAATGCATTAGAGACTTGCAACCTCAATCAACCAACAAATATTTTCAGCGTTTCAATGGTCACTTGGTAATTAATAATGTGCCCAGACCTGATCTCGACATGTCCCTCTGCAAAAAAAAAAAAAAAAAAAAGTGCTAATTAATAATGTTACATAGATCGAGTTTTCAACTGAAAATAAAAAAACAAAAAAAAACAAAAAATCAAGGATTCCTCTGGTTCTCTGTCAAATTTTCCTGCATAGCCTTCACAAGATGTTTAATTTCAGTGATTTATATCAATGAATTTTCAAGTCCATAACAAACCATTCAAACAACTGATTTGAGTTTAAGTTTTCATTTTACCATTCAAATAGGGGATTTTTGTGGTTGGATGCCTCAGAAAATAAAAATGCTCAAAGACTAACATAAATAAATAAAAATCCTTGTACATCATACCAGAGGCTTAGAATAAATATCCCACCTTCACAGACTAACATAAATAAATGAAAATGATCGAAGGTGCTAGCTAGCTTTGCTGGTGAAGTCCTTGTACATCATACTAGAGGCTTAGAATAAAAATCCCACCTTCACAGACTAACATAAATAAATAAAAAGGCCATCTATCATATATGATTTGAGAATCGCAAATATACATCTTCTCATAATTGAAGACTTGATAATAAAATAATTACATGTCTTCATCTATATACTAAAATTAAAGTTTTACACAAACCTGATAAAGGTGTGAATTAACCTCAGCACAGGTTTGATGCAATGTTTCCAGAGGGGCACCACTAAGCTTAAATTGCCCCCCAGGTTACAGTGATATGCTTTGCTTTCGCTACACAAAATTAATGCAAAGTCGCTATTTAGAACTCACCAAAAGTAAAAGCCCAAATTGAATAACAAGAATCACAAATGTTTATTGGTTTTGAACCAAAAAGTTGAGCATCACCATCCATAACAAAGCAATGTATAAACTGGAAAAGGGTTCAAAACTAACCAGTTACCATGGATTTAGAGAAGTTTTTGCATTTTGAAAACGTTATGGAAGAGAAGTTTACCTGTTTGAGTCCAATAATGTTGTCACCCCCCCATTATTTTATTCCAATCAAACCTCTCAGCAATACCATTGAGCAACTCTGCAATTTGTTCATACTTCATTGGCCTTAAAGTTCCAAACTCAAAGCCAAATACCTCCTAAATTCATTTTATTTTAAAATTTTCTGGAATTAAGAGGAAAGTCCATAAAATGATCTATTGATCGGCAATGAGATGGTTGAAATGAATAATTATGTACAACTAATCTTATAACTATGTCTCAATCATCAATTCACTGAATATAAAAAACATTGAATTTTTAATTTTATCAATTTAAACCATAAAAAGCTAACCCAAACATAAAAAGCTAAAAAGCAAATAGACAAGCTCAGTCACATAAGTTTTCTCCCAAACTAGTGACATTCCACTTGTAAGCTTTAAATGCCATACCAAAATGTAAACTTTCAGTAATGAACCTATTTTTAGCAACCATAAAATTTCCCTACGATGTATCTTGTGTTGTTCACTTGCAGTTCCACACTCCATATACATCTACATAAATAAGTATATACATGGAAGGTTAAATATGGAGTGACTTGCCTCTTTCCCCAATTAAATACACGACTCCCATTCCCAGCCTATGAATGAGCTCATAGCACCGTTCTATCTCTTTTTTGACCTTTTGTCAATGAGTTCATATTAGTGAACGAGTTTTTGACAAATTTCATTAAATTGTAGAGTATGTTCCATGTTCACAAAAAAAAAAAAAAGGGTTAATATAGCCAGATGAAGTAGCACCACAATGCCATGTATGAGCAAATTCAAGCAATCATTTTTTTAGGATTTAAGAAGTTACGAAAATATGAAAGTGCTTCTGTACTAAAGAATGATGTAGAAAAACAACTGAACTGCTATATATGCTTTAGATCATAAGTCCTAATATGGCAATAAGAATGTAGATAACATATGACTCTCTTATTCATCCACTCGTCCATCAAGTTTGTCTCATACCACGCACACAGCCACGCAGAGAGAGATAGAGTGCACAGAGCTTCACACACTCTTATTTTTGAATTAAGGGTTTCTGTTAATTTTGAAAACTTACAATTTTTCTGTCTTTGTTTTCAATTTTGTATATTAAAATAAGCCTAATCATTTTCAGCCTCTTCTCTTTGCATTTTGACTACCAACTATAACTAGATTAGTGGATCATTGAACATTAGCAAATACATGATAAACCAAGTCAACTAGCAGCATCAGGAGCATGAAAATATTAATTGCTTACCTTAAAATAAGTTGTTATTTTGCTATTCAAATAGCAAACTACCTCAAATTCGCTATTAAAATAAGTTGAAAATAGTAAAACAAATCCATTGGCATAAACTATTTGAAGGTAAACTCATAACATTCAAGGATAGATTGTCAATAATTTATTACACTTTTTCAATGAATATGGCATGAATTGATAACACACAGAACATAGCAGCAGACCTTATCAAGGATGTCATTCATATATGCAAAACCTTGAGTAATCAAATTCCCTCAAAAATCAACAATAAAAAAGAAGACTATACCCAAAAAAAATCCCAGCGGGTCTTCAGATCTCAAACAAATAAAAACTGTCAGATCTGAAACATGTAGTTTAGAATGAAAATCTCATATCTAAAAGGATATTGTTTCGAATGAAAATTTTTAATGAGGAAAGACTATATATTTTCGAATGAGAAATTTCAAATCTCAAACAAATATTTTTGAATGAGAAATTTCAAGTCATAAACATATATTTTTAAATGAAAAATCTCAGATCTGAAACATATATTTTTGAATAAGAAATCTCAAATCTCAAACATATTTTTGAATGAGAAATCTCAGATCTGAAACATATATTTTTGAATGAGAAATCTCATATCTGAAATCTTAAACATATGTAAACTCTAGGAGAAGAATTGACGGAAGGAAGAGCTGAGAGAGAGAGAGAGAATACGAAATTGAGATTGTAAACAGTGGTGCTCACCTTAGTCAACGATGCAGATGGTGGTGGCGGTGGAGCTTCGAAGTCAAGAGAGAGAGAGAGAGAGAGAGAGAGAGAGAAAGAAAGAACTTCGAAATCGAAATCACTTTGAGATTGGATCTGAGATGAAACCGAGCTGAAGAAGGTTGAATCGTAATATCTGAGACTGAAGGGTTTAGAGAGAGAGCGAGCGATCGGGTGAGTGAGAGATTTGAGGGATTGGTTTCTCTGAGACTGAAGGTTTCCCAGATTCAAAATGAGGGCTTGAAGAGAGAGAGAGAGAGAGAGAGAGAGAGAGAGAGAGAAGGGTTCTCTGATTCTCACAGAGCTAAGAGAGATAGCGAGGAATAACATTATTGTAACACATGTGAAGGCGTTTAAAAAACGACTTCGATTCCCTAAACGGTACCGTTTTATTCAAAATAAAATGCGACGTTTATAAAACGTCGTTAAATGTTAAAAACAGTGACGTTTAAAAAAGCGCCGTTAAATGAACGCCATTAAATCCTATATTTCCTGTAGTGATCGCCCGTCGCCACTGTCCACTGCCATCACCACCACCGTTACCGTTCACCATCCCCACTGTCATCACTCACTATCATTCACACATACACAAAATATTTCTCATCAATGATAAATTTATCACTGAAAATAATTATTGGTAAGGCCTTTTCTTTCCCATTTCATCCATCTCTTTACTCCTCATACTCTTGTTCATTTTCTTTTGTCACTACCAGATATGAGGAAGTGGTGGTAATAGTGACATGGTGAAGATGGACGCTTAGTTTTTTCAAAAATGGCTACAAGAGTATTGTCAAAAACTATCACCAGAGGTCAAGACGGCAGCCAGATATGGTCACCGAAGGTAGTTGCCAGAAGTCACTGGCCGAAAGTGGTTGCCGAAGGTTGTTGGTGGCCGACAATGATTGCCAGATGTGTTGCTGGTGATGATGGAGTAATGAAATGATAATGAAGGGTAGGGTTATTGCTAGGTTAAAAATGATCAGGATTTATAAGTAGATAAGTTGGTCAATAGGATCGACCTATAAATCCCCATGTCTATAATGGTTTATAGGTCAAACATCATGTGGTGTTTTTATTGTAGTTTAGTGTCCTTTTGAAGTTGTTTACTTTAAGGAAACAAGGATTTTCCACTTAAGAGAAAATTTATAACCCAAGAGTTGCTCGAGAGAAAGCGGTGTGTATTGATGTGTTTGTGTGCATAAGGGTTGTGGTGGATTTTATGATTGTGGTTCTTTGTGGGTTTCTTTTGGGCTATGTGGATTTCTTTTTGTAGGTTAGGTCTTTCTTACGTTGTTTATCAATGGAGAGATTGTTGCATTTTGATAGGTCTTTGTGAACTTCTAGATTGTAACTCAAGTTTCACTGTATAAATTTTTCACCTAGTAATAAATAAAGGGTCTTGCTAACAAAAATATCTAGGACACAATAAAAGGACAAAAGATAAGTTAATTCCGAGATATTTATTACTAAATTCAATACATTTTTTATGAATTTCAAAACACTTTATAATCTTTTTATACTTTTTCAATACATTTTTTTAGACCTCAATATTAACTAGTGTCGTAGGGGTACGTGTTAACATTTTTCATAAATAAAATGAAAAAAAAATTTCTATGGAGGCGATGATGAATGGGTTTTGACAAAGATATTTCCCCTTGTGTCTCTATTATGAAATTTCATATTTTTTTGGTCCCAAGAAACAAGATATGGATCACTTATCCAAAAAAGAAACAAGAATTGGATCCCAATGATAGCGAGTTACAAAACACATGGAAATAATGAGAGAATAGATGAAGGTATGATGGCTACCAACACCAAGTAATCGACCTTCAGACTCCCTTGACAATTTTTAGTCTTGTGAATAGACTATTTTAATTAAAATATGACACTTTATCTTATTAGTTATTTTAACTTATTTTGTTCTTATCAACAATTTTAACCTACACCTAACTTTCCAAACAAGGCCGTCAATGAGTGTTTTTTTAAAATATATTTGTTAAATTATCACAATGATTAAATTATTAGAGAAATTATGGCACAATATTTTTCGTGTGGAATTTTTTATTTTACTTAAGAAAAAAACTTTATTGATAGCAAAGATGGATGAATGTATCTGTCAATGGTTCAACCATTACAATTACAATGACAACATTGATAATAAAGTCGCATGTTTAACATGATTTTGCATTAATGTAAATTCAAAGTCTAAAATCACATATCCAGTTTATGAAACCCTTTGTCTTGTAATCTTCTTCACCAGAGTCGACAATGAGTATGTTTGATCAACTATGTTCCCTCTCAGTCTCCACTTCTATCTGTCTGGATCTCCACTACATCTGTAGATCTCCCCTACACCATCGCTGGCAATCTCCACAAATGAGGGAGAAACCGATGGCATTCACCTCCACTCTCCACTCTCACAATCTCTCTATATATGTGCCTCAAATCTGCAATTACAATCCAGTATAATTAAATACAATTATAAAAGAAGGGATAGTAATCGAAGGAAGGGTAATTTAAGACTAAAAAAAATTATTAGGATTTGGCATAAAAAAAATTAAGGTTTCATGACTCCAAATCTAGCATTTGCTTTATATAGAGTATAGATATATAACTGTAAGATAATAACTACTACATATTTTCTCCGGTCATGCTATAATACACACCCCTTTTTGGGGTTTTTTTTGTATGCTAGTTATGACACTTTGTGGTGTTGATACCACAAATGTCATAACTAAATCACTTTCAATCATAACTAAAAAGATACCATGAGTCATAATCAAACATTATTTAAAGACAACCAAAGATCTTTTTTGTTATAACTAAAATAATAATCAAATAGGTCACAATCAATATTACAAAAAGTTATAACCAAGTAATAACTTGAGGCATAACTAAAGACCTCTTTGATCATAATCAAAATAAAAAAGTCATAACCAAATCATAATTAATACATTAAAAAGTCAAAGTCATAGTTATGTCATAATTAACAACACTATGAATCAAAATTAAATATTACAAAAGTTATAATTGGGCATATGGTACAGAACCCAAAAATGAGTTTGTATTATAGAATTTTTCTTAATTGATTATCACTTAATACATTTAGGATTAAGTAAAGTGTTGATTGGGAAGTTTGTCTTTCTAGTTAAAAAAAACTAAAAAACTACTAAAACAAAAGATGCAACTAAAAAGTCAAAAAAAATGCTTCTTCATTTGGCAAGTTGTGATTTAACCTAAAAAGTAAAAAGTCACTAAAAAAATTGAAAAAATCAACAAATACCAAAAAATCGATCAAAAAATCACTAAAAAAGAATGTTCTCAAAAATCAAGATGTCACTAAAAAAAGTAAGTCATACACAAGGAATTTATGTTTTTTCATACAACTAAAAAAGTCATTTTCAAATCAATAAGACTAAGAAGACTCCCCAATTTACTCAAAAATTTACCAACTGTCCACATGACAACTCACCACGGAGGCTGTTTTTATTTAAAAGAATATATATATATACAATAACCTAGCCTTTACATAATTGGGGACTTGATAAATTTTTGAGTAAATTGGGAAGAGTTCCTAAACTTGTAATATTTGTTTCCAATTTTTTGAAAACACTTTTTTAGAAAATTTTATTTTCTCGTTTTCCGTTTTTTTATTGATTTTTTTAATATTTTAAGAAATTTAAAAAAAAAAAAATTTAGACACATCTAACATAAATACACTTAAAAAGTATAGTTTTTGTGAAAAAAATCTTTAAAAAATTCACTAAATACCAAAAATATAAAAGCAAAATACGAAAATTCAATATATTTTTTGTATTTCTGTATATTTATTAATTTTTTAAAATATTTTTTCACAAATATTTTATTTTTTAGATATATCTAAGTAAGGTTGATCTAAAAAAGTAAAAAAAAAAAAATGCTTAAAAATGTAAAAATATTCACTAAAAATAAAGAAACACGAAAAATAAAAAAACTCAATTTTCAGAAAACTAAATTTAAAAAACTGAAACCAAACACAGATTGGTTTCCAATACAGTGGTGTTACATGCACCAATTGATATACAAATTAATGTACCAACATATGTTAACATTATCACTTCACAACTATGGACCCACCCACTATATAAACTACAAATATCCAAAACCTCTAAAATTATGTCATATCATCTGTTAATACACTAATTAATATATTAATTAATATGTATACCTTTGTTCTTTCCCATATATTAGTATTTTTTTTTTACCTCATAATAAAGATCACTAAAAAAAAGCCCAACCTCAAACCACACCTGAATTGAATTGGATTATTAATCACCACCTGCAGCTTAAACATAAAAACTCAAATTTAAAAGTGAAGTCTACCGTGACCATGACAATTTTCCGACAATTCTAGAAATCTCTAATTACATGTAGGTAGGTAAGTTGATGCGAAGGATTTACTCTTTACATTACCGGGTTGCAGATAGTATATTTTCAAAGAAATGAAGCGCCAATATCGGCCTTTCCCCTTTTGACACCGTTGTTTTAGTATCGGACATACTTGGATATCAAACCACAAAAGCGAGGGAGGCAGCCCTTCCTTTGGCAGAGAAGTGAGCTTACGGCAATCACGGATGTAAAGTGTTTCAAGAGAGGTGAGGTCTTGAAAGTCCTTGAAAGATAGCTTCTCTAGATTTGGAAAATACTGCAAGGACAGGTAGGTCAGAGATGTGGGCAATAACATTCCATCTTCTGAAATGGACTCCCAACGGTAATCTTTTGAACCATTAAGAATGAGTTTTCTAAGAGAGTGTAATCTGTGCAAACCCCACTCCGATGGGGGCTTACCGATCATGATCGTGTTGATGACAAGTGAACGGAGGTTCGTGAGAGAACTCCAGTTGGAGACAATTCCTGCAGGGCACTTCTGTACTTTCAGGTCTTGAAGAGAACTGAGATTGTATGGTAGGGCCTTGAGCTTTTTGCAGTCGTAGATAAGCAAGTCTCTCAGATTCGATGTGGCGAACCGGAACCAACCTTCCGGAAGGGACTCCATGTTTTCACAACCTCTTATGTCCACTAGGTTGAGATTTTTGAATTCATTATTGTTGCTGCTATGCATGGCATCCAGCAAGGATTTGAGGTTCTTACAAGCATTAATTCGAATCGATTTAAGAGATGGACAACTAATTTTCATACCCTCCTCTGCTAGTAGTGACTCCAGCTTCGATAGATGAGCAATATCAAGTTCTTCAAGTGCAGCCAGTAGCCCACCTCTGGACGATAAGTATGTGAGCGATGGACAATTTTGAACCTTCATTTTCTGAAGACATTTCAGGGCATGCAGTCCCTCTGGCAGCTTCTCCAGCTTTTTACAATTATCAATTCCCAGATACATAAGCCCCATTAAGTAAGGCAACCCCTCTTGCTCCTGCTGCTGTCGCTGCAACTGTGGACTATCTTTTTCTTCTACTTCTTCTTCTTCGAACAAGGAAATAAGTGGGGGGTAGTTTTCAATCTCTAAATGTCGCAAGGCAGGGGCAGGGGTTTTGTGCTGTAGTCTGACCTCATTCTGCCACAATGTTGTGAGTTCTTCACTATAGCGATCCCGGTTTTCCCTTCATTATTTAATTGTATTTCAGACTTGGTTCCGTGGATATGTTGTTGTCTTTTTCCTGTTTCCATCCTTTACTCTTTGTATATGAGTCTTGGGTCGTGTTGGGTAGGTTTAAAACAGGTTGGTTGTGTTTGGAAACCAAGGGTTAGTGTCCATTAAATTTTCATAATGGTTCATTTAATATCCTTATTAGTGGTTACAAACTTGTTCATTTAATATCCTTATTAGTGGTTCATTTAATATCCTTATTAGTGGTTACAAACTTGTTCATTTAATATCCTTATTAGTAGTTCATTTACTATCCTTATTAGTGGTCCATTCATATTCAAACTTGTCCTTTCAAATTCCAAGTAGTATGTTACACCAAGTTGCCTATAAATTGAGCTCACCTCTCAACTTCTATGGTTCTTCCCATATCTCTCTCCATTTGTTTTTTTAGATTTTGAGTTTAGATTAAGAGTGTTTAGAGTGAGAGTAAGCATTTTCATAAGGGAGAAGAGGAAGGAGAACAAGAGAGAAATCTTGAAAGGAAGAGGAAGGGATGGCTTGCTCTTCATTTTGATTTGAAAATTATTGGGTTTAGGGCACCTTCAAAATCCTTCATCTTCTCCATTTGGTCTCTCCATTTGAGGTAGGGATTCCTACTCATCTTTATGAGCTTTAACCTAAATGTTGGGCTTTTGTTTAAATGGTTTGATTTGGGAAGTTAGGGTTTTGAAATGTGCTATTTTGAAAAGAGGGGTTTTGTTTATTTGACTCATCCATACGTGTTTTGGGTCTAAAATAGAGATTGTTGATGTTGTTAGTAATATTTGACCCTTTAGGTCAATATTGGAAAATGGGGAAGAAAAGCCCTAATTTTTTATAAATTAATTTATATAATAAATTTTGGAAGATATGAAAATATGAAATTGAGTTGAATATAATGAAATTTGCTCATTATGAGATGGAACGGTGGAGTTGGATTACATTAATCATTCACTTTTAAAAATAATGACAATTTATCTGTTATAACAATGGTTACTTGCTTAGAAATAATTGTTTTGGGCTACCGGTGGAGGGTAGTCTTGAGGGTTGTAGACAGTGCATGGTGATTAGGCAAACTAAAACTAATCAGTTGAGTATGCTATTAAATATGGCGGTTGGTATAATACATCAAAATTTTGTGTTGATTGATTGAATTTGTATATGGTAATTGCTTATATATATTGTTTTGTGTGGGAGGAGATGGGGGATGTACTCCACGGTTTATTGATGGGGGATGGACCTCTAAACCGGATTTTTGTTTGATATTGATACAACACTAAAATGTGTATCATTTGTGAAGTATAGAAGTGTTTTTGTTTGATATTGATACAACACTAAAATGTGTATCATTTGTGAAGTATGGAAGTGTTTTTGTCTGAGATTGATATAGTACTAAAATGTGTATCTATTATGAGGTATGAAATGTTTAAAATGAGTTATTATCTTGCCTGAAATAGAAATACTGTTGATATGAGATGTGATCTCGTTTAAATTGATTGGCCAAGTTATGAGTCATAGTTATGAATTGAGAATTTGATAAGAAATGGAAACTGGAATAGAACATGGATATATTAGTCATGGGATTGTAATGTGTTATAAGTTGTTGTGTAAGAGTTAAACGTTTATCAATTGCTAACGTTTTAGTTACTGTTCATACTATGTTTACCATATCTCTACTGGGCGTTGGCTCACCCTATATGGGACATCATTTTTAGGTACAGGTGTTATGCCACCTCCAAGGACGTAGCTTGGAAGGCTTGAGGCTATTAGACCACCTTTTGTTGTTTTGTTGTATTACATGTATATCAAGCCAAGGGCTTTCTTTGTATAGAGTTTGCACTCTCCTTTTGCAACCAAGCGTTGTCTTGGGAAGTTGTAAGCCCATAGGGCGATTACTTTTATTGTCAATATGTAA